>JACXGK010005939.1:14707-30829 GCA_016801125.1 Novumbra hubbsi
AGCCCAGCCCAGTGAACCTGTCCTCTAGTAAGAGAGGGGGAACCAAGCCCATCACCAAGCCCAGCCCAGTGAACCTGTCCTCTAGTAAGAGAGGGGGCACCAAGCCCATCACCAAGCCCAGCCCAGTGAACCTGTCCTCTAGTAAGAGAGGGGGCACCAAGCCCATCACCAAGCCCAGCCCAGTGAACCTGTCCTCTAGTAAGAGAGGGGGCACCAAGCCCAGCCCAGTGTGACTGGCTCTAGTAAGAGAGGGGGCACCAAGCCCATCACCAAGCCCAGCCCAGTGTGGCACCTGGGAAAAATAACAATGGCACAACAGCACAGTGTTACAATTGGGGTTACTTTTATGTCTAGGCATTTCTGGTTCTGGGTTTATCGTTATGACTAGGTAAGAATGTATGTGAGAACTGCTTATATACTGTAAACGTGGGATTTGAATGCCTGATGAACACCTGAGGGTAGAACCGTTGTGTTTATAATAAATCACTTAGGAGCATTAAAAGCAATGTTTGGAATGATCCTGTTAATTAGGTTAGGCATAAAAGTTAGGTTCTTGAGATTAAGGTTAGAATAAGGGCTAGGAAATCTCTACAAGTCTCAGGTCTCTACAAGCATAGAAAACATATTTGTGTCTTTGAGCGTGTCTGGGTGAGCATGTTTGTGTTAGTGTGTGTGTGTGTGTGTGTCCCCTGGACCACAGTGAAGTGCGTTATTAAGACATGGAGAGAATTGAATTAGTATGGAACTGTCCGTTCCTTGATAATGAAAGCTGCACTAGTCTGGGAGGCCATCAAGAGACCCAGAGCAACTCTAAACCAGTTACGAGTTGGGAGAGCGAGGAAAATGCTCCCAACAAATCTTGTCTAGATACCCTGAGAGACTGTGATAAAGTGGAAGACGATTCCATGGTCTGATAAGTTGATGAACTTTTGGGATCATGAGTAATTTTGAAGAAGACTGGACGTAAATGGCTGTGTCTACATGTACACAACTGGTAAGAGACTTATCCAAATAGACCAATGGCTGTGTCTACATGTACACAACTGGTAAGAGACTTATCCAAATAGACCAATGGCTGAAATGGCTACCAAAGACACCTCTACAAAAAAACAACTATTTTGATTTCATGTTGTATAAAATTCCAAAATAATAACGTCTGTGAATACTTACCACTGCGGCTACGTAGCATCCTAGCAGAGATGCCATTGGTTCCGATAGAGGGATTGCTCTCCACCGAGCTCACCTCTCCCACGGGCTGCTTCAAAAGCTCAGTCAGGGTCCTGTAGACAGACAGACATATTTAAATTCAACTTCAGTTGTTTAGAACAACGGCTCGCATGATGTGTGCCGATTGATGGGGAACAGCCTAAGCAGTAATTGAACCAGCGATCCTGTGGTCAAAGGCAGTCTTGTGAAGGCTTTCCTGAAAACATTGACATTCCCCTGGGCTTTGGGGAACTACATTATTTGCCAGGATATGTGGAAGCATGCCAGGTTGTGTATTTCAAAAACAGAGTCCAGAAACGCAATAGTCTGGCAATCCATGTAAAACCCCTAGCCAAAGGGGAGGCTGTGGCTGAACACACACCTCTTCACTATCAACACGGCTCTGGAACACGCCCTCTATTCGTTTGAATGTGTTCACAGCTTGAGCTTTGAATGAATTCAAAATATGACAAGAGTTAAATTGTCCAATGTTCTAGAACGCTGCTATGTGTGTGTATATGTGTGTGTGTGTGAGTATGCGTTTTGGACCACAACAGAAGATTTAAAATGTAGAATAAACAACAATGCTGTCTTGCTCTACAAACTGTCTTGCGTTAAAACAGACACACACGCACAAAAACCTTTTTTGCAATGACAAACGGCCCAGAGTAATCCCCCTCCTCAGTTCACTGTAGGTAAACCCATTTTCTCTCTTTGAGATGGCTGGATTGACAGGGTTGACAGCTCCACTCCCTTGATCAATTATTCACACGCTTGCGCTTCTGTTCTGCCAACTAAGCTTAGTGCTCTCCCCCCGCCGCCGAATAACGCGCCTCCATTCCACACACGAGGGACTGGAACCATGCGCTCAATGAACCAGCCGGAGGGGAACCCCTGCAATTAGATCCCCTTAAAAGGGTCTCTGGCCATTGGTCAAATTAGATCCCCTTAAAATGGTCTCTGGCCATTGGTCCAATTAGATCCCCTTAAAAGGGTCTCTGGCCATTGGTCCCACCAAGTGGGACAGTCTCTAGGGGTCATGTGTGAAAGTGGCCCTTCTGGTGGGACAGATGTGGTTTGGGTGTCAGATATGTTGGGCCATCTGGTTAGAGACGGAACAGGTGTCTTGTCTACAGAGACTCCTCGCTCCTCCCACCTGTAATATTAATCGCAATGTGTGTCTTTTCTCCCTCTTTCACCCCACCTTTCCCCCTTTCACCCCACCTTTCACCCTTTCACCCCACCTCTGCAACTTTTTAATCCCTCTTTGATTTTTTCCTATATTTCTCCCTCTTTCCCATCCTCCTTCTCGTTTCTTCCATCGCGCCCCTCCTCCTAACTCCCAATCCTCCTGTTCCTCTCCTCTTTAGTGAACTGGCGTATAGAAGCTGGGAACCGGATGCCCAGAGCCCTGGTCTATGCCGCTAGCATACATATTGTACAGTGGGGCCCTTTGATGTAGTGGGACATCGGTGGCGTGTTCCCTCCACAGCGGACAAAGAAAAGGGCTTGGCTTTACCTTTGTAGTTCAGGTGAAATCTAACGATAAAGAGCTCGGAAACATCTGTCAAGCCGTCCACAGCTTGTACATCTCTAAATATTAATCACTTTCTTATGCAACGTAGGGTATCTAAATTTATCTCTTTCATTTCTTTTGACTTTGTTTCTCTTTCCAAACCCACGTTACAGTCTCTCCCTCTCTTGCTCACGCTGTCTCTGATTCACTAGCGGAGACGGCCTAAGGTTGGGTTCTCTCTTTGGCTTGCTATTAAACAACTTGCACATTCTTTTATTTTTTATCTGCAACAAAACAGTTTTTAACTCTTGGCATTTAGTGCATCTACAGAGGCTAGTTTTGACGTCCACCTGATGTATCATAGTTTTCTGTGGGCATTAAGTGTATTTAAAATAGTTGAGTATATCTTCCAGACTTATCATTTGCTCACGTTTTTAAAGAAAGTGCAGCATATTGCATATGTCAGCAAAACTCAAGTCCTTGAGCATGTGTGCAAAACCACCTCAATGTTGAACAGTTTAAGAGTTTACTTGTGTAAAGTAATGACTTGTTGGCTGTAAATCTGTATCCTGTTGAATACTCTCTCTATGCTCATCAACATAACAACCCAGTCAATTTCCAAAGTCTCATTTACATTATTTCTGATTCCAAAATGTAGGCTAAGATAAGAACTGAAAATGTTCCATACAAGTCTGTGATGATCGTGTTATAACTTTTGTTAAGCACGCCTGTTTTATTACCAGGTAAATTCATTGTGAATATGGAAGTCAAGGGGAAAACATGCTCAAAAACAGTGCAGCATATATGGAATAGAGTGCCGTTTGGGATGTAGCCAGTATTTACCGCCTCTTATATAAAACTTCTGGCATCAAAACCTCTGTGATATCATCGCTAATCCTATCGAGTTACAAGAAGAGTGAGAGGCGAATGTCCTAATGCTGTGTAACAATCAATTATCCCTCCTCTAATATCAGGAAGGCAGATAGATAATTAGCAACACTCAGTTCTAGTTTGCGTCATTCGCCGCAACTGTTTCCAACCCAGTTTAGAATTGATTGCACTGTACCATCCCTGTTCTGAAGTAGTTCTCCGAATATTTCGTGTATTTCCTCCCTTGTTAACGCTGTTTGCCATTTCAAAAGCGGAGAATTTGGCAAATTTTATTATCTGTCGTATTGCTTTCTCTTTGACTGTATGATCTCCATTTAGTTGTAAATAGTTGCACTTTTCAACCTTTTGTTGAATTACACGTTGAGAATTTAAAAACATACTTTGTTTAATCAGGACTAAATTAGTTCAGGAATGATTTGGTTTAACAAATCATTTAGGGATTTAGATCATAAATCATATTCCCGTCATATTCCTTTTTTTAACGGTCTTTCCTCATTACCTACAACATTTGTAAGGTCCCTTAGTCAAGTATTGAATTTCACGTACACAATTATTCAGACCACAGAGCTGTTTTTTAAAGTCTTGTAGTGTAATGAGAAATGTCTGTTGAGGAAGATTGGAAGGGTTGTCTCCATCACACCCGTGATGTTTATCAGGGGACTAGCATAACATTGGCTTTTCTAAAGGTTTGATATTTGAGTTTGTCATCTTCAAAGAGACCTCCAAACATGGTGTGTTGTAGTGATATTTAGGAGTTTTTCATCGTTAAAGAGACCTCAGAACACATTGTGTTGTAGTAATATTTAGGAGGTTGTCATCATTAAAGAGACCTCCCAACACATTGTGTTGTAGTAATATTTAGGAGGTTGTCATTGTTAAAAGACCTCCAAACACGTTGTGTTGTAGTCATATTTAGGAGGTTGTCATCGTTAAAGAGACCTCCCAACACATTGTGTTGTAGTAATATTCAGGAGGTTGTCATCGTTAAAGAGACCTCCAAACATTTTGTGTTGTAGTCATATTTAGGAGTTTTCATTGTTAAAGAGACCTCCCAACACGTTGTGTTGTAGTCATATTAAGTCATATTTGTCATCATTATGGATGGATAAACCACTTTGTATCGGCTCAACAATACTGTCAGAAATGACTGATTAAAAAATATATATCTAGAATAAAAATATTAGAAAACATGCATCATGTACATGGCACAATACATCTCCATCTACAAATCCAAAACCCATTCAGTAATTGTCTGCTCATTTACCAATATCAAGATACGCTTGATATTGCCCAAGATTGGGGTGATTTTTGCGGATAAGAAGAAACCACGTTTAGATAAGCTGAATGACACCCTAGAAAAAGTTGTGCTGTAATCTGTTTTTGATCAGAAGAAGAAACCGTGAGAAGCATTCACCTTTTTGCAGGAGAACACAGAATAAAAGGTCAAATCTTTACAGCATTTGCCTATAATGAATACAGTAACCAAGGTAAAGCTTTGACCTAAATCTAAAAGGTTGTCTAGCCATGATCCTTGACAGAGCCTGAATATGTAAAAAAAAAATGAAACCTTACAGAAAGCTTCGGTGAGCAAAGCTTATAGAGAATTATTCAAGATGACCTGTAGGTATAAAGACTTTTGTGTGTTTAACCAAAGTAAATCAAATGTCCAACGAGAGTAAATATTAAAAATGTAAAACTACTTTCATATTAATGGATTGCATGTTTTGCCAGAATACTGTTTTTTGATTCACCTGGCAATTCAAAGGTCTTACTACACTGTGATCACAGACTAATACAACACTAGTTCTTATCCCTGCCTGTGTTCTGGAATCGGAAATAACGTGGATTAGATTGTTGAAATTGACTTTTTGTTGTTGTGGTGATGGGAAGACACTGACAGGGAACCAGTGACACCTTAATGAGTTGTGATGGATATGTATGTATCTGTGTGTGTGTGAGTAGTGATGGATGTTTATGTATCTGTGTGTGTGAGTTGTGATGGATATGTATGTATCTGTGTGTGTGAGTTGTGACGGATGTGTTTGTCACCTCTAACCTTTTCCACAAACAATGCTTAACCTCTCTGTTCCTGTTGGCTCACATCGCTTTGTCACGTCACGCCAACGAAGCGATCAATCAGTCACGAGTCTTCCTCGCTCGGCTTCTTCATCCATCTCCCTCCTTCCATCAGTCTCTCACTCTGCCTTTTCTCTCCATCTCCAGTTCTTTCTTTCCCTCTGCGTCCTTCTAACACTCTACCTTTCTTTATCTCCGTCATCGTGGATCTAACGCTTCCTCCATGTCTCTCCTTCTCCCTCCCTCTTCATTTCCTCGTTCTCTCACACTCACACGATCTCACTCGCACTCTGTCAGCAGATCACAATTAGCCAGTCTCTCTGTTTCTCGTTCTCATCCCTCTATGGACAGGCCACTTAGAATCTCCTGTCAGTTTGGATTAGGGTTAAAGAGGAGGGACATGGCAAACAGCTTCCAAAATCTGCCCACATACACCCAGTGGCAATCTGTGGTCACATGGGACCCCGCACACCATTCAGAGAGGCGCTGGGAACACCAATAACCAATCACCATATCGACCCAATCACCATATCGACCCTATCCCTCATCAAAAACAATGGATTGGCTTTAGCATTGGTAACATATAATGTTGGACATATTGCCCCATGATAAGGCCTAATGGTGTGCAGATCTCAGGGTTTGGAACCCATCCATTCTACCCATGGGATTCTGAACTGTTCAGTGACACTTTTCGAACATGTACATTAACTAGATGCCATGTTCAGTTGCATCCAGCTAAAGCCGCACTAGGATCAGTCTATAAACCACGCAGGCTACGGTCCTGTGCTCTGTGGACAGCCAGCACAGGTTTAATGGATTCCCTACTAGCTGGAGGTCTAGAGCCAAATCGTCCATTGGAGCAGTGAGCAGTTAGCAGCTTAGGTTGGATCACATGAGCCACCCACCAGACTTCCCTTCCACATGTTAATTATCACTGGTGGTGGAAAGGGGATACTGTATGATACTGATACACAATCACGCCCGAGGCCCCGATCCTTCCCCTGCTGTGATCTGAACCATGCACTTCCAACCGAAATATCAGCGTTAAGATTCTTGTTGTTAATTCAACTATAAATCACTATACAGACTTTGGGGTTTGGGGATTTAGGTCATTGTTGTTTGTTTATGTTGCGTGCAAAGGCCCTGTCCAGTTGATGCCTTCCATTAGATTTGACATACATTACCTGAGGGCGGGTAGAGTTGCACATTTGAGAGAGAGAAAGAGAGCGAACGAGAGAGATGAAATGGATTGTGTACAAATGAGGTCTCTATAGTATGAACACTGAATCAGGTGTAATGGCTAGGCAGGGGAGGCATAGCAACAGCGTTGAAGAGGGAAGGATATTTAATCTGCAAGAGTCTAATCTGACGATGATGTTTAATCTGGTCAAAAGTGTTAATCAGGCGATGAGTGTGTATCATCGGGGGAGAGTTCTATTTCAGAGAGGTGTTAGCCTTGGAATAATATCAAATCCTGGGAATGTGTCTGGAAGCTGGAGACAGCCTCATACTGTGAGAGCCGCTGTTCACCCTCTTTGGGATAGCAATGTGGATCTCAGGGAGATATACCAGTTTATACTTCCCTCTGGAAGATTTGTTTATTTAATTCAGTTGAATACGCTTTTGTGACAGAAAGATCAGTGAGGTCATTAGAAGAGTTTTATTTCTTGGTATTGGCCAATTGGTTTCATGTGGAGGCATGTGAGAGTTTCTAACTACTAGATAGGGACTTAACTGTAAAATGTAGTGTTATTAACTGCCGGATGATAGGGACTTAACTGTAAAAAGTAGTGTTATTAACTGCCGGATGATAGGGACTTAACTGTAAAAGGTAGTGTTATTAACTGCCGGATGATAGGGACATAAATATAAAAGGTAGTGTAATTAACTGCCGGATGATTGGGACATAAATGTAAAAGGTAGTGTAATTAACTGCCGGATGATTGGGACTTAACTGTAAAAGGTACTGTAATTAACTGCCGGATAATCGGGACTTAACAGTAAAATGTAGTGCAATTAACTGCCGGATGATAGGGACTTAACAGTAAAAGGTAGTGTTATTAACTGCCGGATGATAGGGACTTAACAGTAAAAGGTAGTGTTATTAACTGCCGGATGATTGGGACTTAACAGTAAAAGGTAGTGTTATTAACTGCCGGATGATAGGGACTAAAAGGTGGAGTTATTACCCACCGGTTGATGGGACCTCTACTGTTAGAGCTAGAGTTATTAATCACCAGCTAATAAGGACTTAACTAGAAAGGGAGAGAAGGAAAGAGTGAAATGCAGAGAAACAGACAGAGCAAAAAAAAAGGAGATTGGGAAGGACATTCCGACTTGATTAAATCCCTTCAGCACAGCCTCCGTTGATTACCTCCAAAACCCAAGGGCCACAAAAAGAAAGGAGGAGAGGTGTAGTTGATTAGAGGGAAGGATAAGGAGGAAAGAGAAAAGAAGAAGTGATTATAAAGGAGGGAGCCAGTGCAGCATAGCAGTGTGTCAGTAATGATGTCCTCGGAGGGCAGCTCCCTGAACCACATATTCAACCTGACTCTCGCTGGGCGAAACGCTGTTCAGGGAGACGAGGCCTGAATGGGAAGTCACGGTGTGCACACTTCAACTGTGGCTTAATGTCACACATTATTTTGTAATAAAACACATCTACGAGTAGAAAACCGGGTGGCGGCACCCCGACAGGGCAAGGCGGTCCCGGATGTCTCAACCGCGTCTGGGGCGGATTGGCAGGATGTGGAGAAGAGGATCATAGCGGCTCGCACTCAGCCGTGGTTGTTGGCCGGTTAGTGAGCTCTCCTTCAGGCATGTCAATCCAGCAAGTGTGATGCGAAGCATGACGGCTGGGCAAATGTGTATTGGCGGACATGTTGGGGTTTTGTTTTAGTCTGTGCTGTTGGCAGGTTTGTCTTGATGTCTATAGATTACTATACCTCTGGCCATACTGGGATCTCCTCTCTCTCTTTGTCTCTCTTGATTTGTGCCTTTCTTCTCCTCGATCTTTGTTTCTCCCTCTCACTTTCTGTAGAACGTCATAATCCCTACAGATGTTTGGTAAACACAGCATCACCCTGCAGTTACCTTTCATGTTAAACAAGACATTTGAAAAGTACATTTTAGTCATTTAGCTCATTTAGCTCATTTAGCTCATTTAGCTCATTTAGCTCGTATCCTTTACCTACACGTTCTACTGTCTTGCTGAGGGACAGAACAACGTTTTCAACTCAGTGGTATCGAATCCAGCATTCTTTTATTTTTGCTTACCGGTTAGAGAGAACTGCTGGCTATCAGTCACTGTTACAGTTTAGGATTGTAATTACACCACTGGCGTAAATCATCAAGTAGCTCCCTTAACGCGATTGTAAAATTGAGATTGAATGTGTTGTCATGTGCTACAGTGTGCTTGGAAACAAGACCATATGTTTCCCAATGACAGCATGCACACACACACACACACACATACACACACAAACACACACAAATGTTGTACTGATGTACATGAGTTTTCCTGATATGTTTAATGGATGAAGCGACAAACACATACCCAAACACACACAACACACACCCCCCCCCCCCCGGCGTACCTGGAGTTGCTGAGGTCGTTCTGCGGTCCGGTCGACCCCCTGCTCTTCTCCAGGCCCAGCTTGGTGAAGATGCCCACCAGCACCATGACGGCCACCACCCCGCAGATGATGTAGACGATCATGTGGGTGCGGTCCCTCTCCTGGTCGCCGTGGCTCTCCGTCACCGTGGTGAAGGGCTTGCCCGTGTTGGCCCAGATGGGCGTGTCGTAGTTGGAGCAGATGCTCTGGTCGAGGCGCTGCCCTCGGAACTGGCAGCAGAAGCGGTAGAAGCAGGTGCCGCAGCAGTAGAGGAACACGCCCATGTTGCAGTTGAAGGGCGGGTCCCACTGGCCCATCACGTCGTAGTAACCCTGGCAACGGGTGCCCGTGGCCGGTGCGGCGTCTTCATCGTCCGCCGCGTCTCCGCTGGGCGTCGACGCGCCAGCGAACTCCGTGGTTGGCAAGGTGACGGGCTCCGCGGTGGTGGAGGTTATCGGGGGCGTGTGATTGGTGGTCTGGGCTGGGACGTTGTCCGCGTCAGTGGCGGCGGCCCCGGTGAGGTCCTGGGCCAGGCTGGTTCTCGTGACGATTAAGGGGAGGAGCAAGAGGAGGCAGGACTGGAGTCGGGTCGTCGTGGTGAACCCCATCCTCTTCCTTGAGGCTAAGCTGAGGTCTTACAACGGGACTTTTACTCTAAAGTGAAACATTTTAGAGCAAGGCTTGGAGTCAGAGACAGGGACAGGCCGGCGAGGTTTTAGACAAGCAATAAGTATAATTAAAAAAAAATTCCAGAAATCTAATCTGGTGCTGGTCTCTCTAGTGCAAAATTCATAAAGCAATCATAAATGAGGATTTTCTTAATACAATTAGTATTGTATTGAATTTTAACACACATTGTTTTACTAATGAAAACAGACTGTTGGTTTTTAATTAAATAAAGACATAAAGATTTAGATACAGTGCTTACCGGCAACTCAAAACAGTACTAAATGACATGAAAATATCTGTTGCTCCGGAGTAATATCGTCTGAACTGATGGATTTAGTTAATCTTACCTTTGTCCTTTCAAATTTCCTTTAGAGTAAGTAGGCGCTTCAATTTTCAAGGGTGTATTCCATGTTCAATTATCCATCTACTTTACTCAGTATTTTTATTCATTGTGTACAATTATCCATATGTGTTTTCCATTATGTTTTATACCAGTCCACCTTGAAATAAACAGTATCCGTTCCTCCACTTAGCTCAGTGTTTGTTGGTGGCTTGACGCTCCGGACCGGTCCACTAGTGGTAGAAGTCCCATTGGGAACCAGACTGCTCTGGCTGACTATTCTGTCTGTGTGTGAGCGGGTCCGCTGTTGAACGTAACTTGCTGTGAGCAGCGCGACAACGCAACAGTTCAAGAGCCAAATGAAATCCCCTCCTCTCCCATACTCAGTTAACACAGAGCGAGAGAAAGAGAGAGAGGGAGAGCGAGAGAGAAAGGGGGAGAGAGTGAGAGAGAGGGAGAGACAGAGAGAGTGAGAGAGAGATTGAGAGAGAGAGAAATGGGGAGAGACAGAGAGAGTGAGAGAGAAAGGGGGAGAGAAAGGGGGAGAGAAAGGGGGAGAGTGAGGGGGGGGAGGAGTGAGAGTCATAGAAATAGAAAAAGAGAGAGAGGAGGTACCATCCCATGCAGCTGCGGCTCACATCACCCCTGAGAAGGCTCGAGGGTAGAGGAGACAAACAGCAAACAAGTGTGCTAGTGTGTGTGGGTGTGTGTGGGTTGGTCTGTTTCTCGTGTGCTTCTGTGTGTGTGTGTGTGTGTTATTATGTGTCAACGTCTGTATGCGTCCTACCTGTTGTTCAGGTGTAAGTCCTCAGGTGACTCTCTTTTAAAGCTTGTGTACACCTTGTGTTCACATTTAACTTTTTTATTAATAATTTTTCCCTTTTCTCTGAATTAAACAACATTATGTTTCAGGAATGCAATCCAATTGGAATTCGCAAATCAAATATACTATGTAAGAACCATTTTCAGGACTCTGTGAGATTATGGTCATTTTTGTGGCTTTGGGTGGAACCACCCAATGGGGGGATACCGTTACTCATATTGTCAGAGAACCAGGGTTCCAAAAATAACAATACCTTTCATGATTTGATCGATAGATTCCATTTACTACCTGATCAATGTTTGTCCCATCCAGCATGCCTCTAAAATGGCTCTTATCTGTCCACTGACTGTGTTGACTAGACTCCCTGGTTCCTTCCTGTATGAAAGATATTCTTCAAAATAATATGACTTCTGCCAGTGAATGATTTTAAAGGCCAGTATAAAGAGTTCAACCACCCAGATCTGATTACTGTTGATTGATTTCCAAACACAATGGTTTCCTGGCTACCTCTGGAAATCCTCAGCAGGATTAAAACAAAATATGATAACAATGCAATATTTTAATACATTTGAAGAGAGAGGCAAAGGGTTAGGATAGAAGGAAAAAAATTTAGGTAGAGGGTTAGGATAGAAGGAAAAAGAGAGAGGTAGAGGGTTAGGATAGAAGAAAAGAGGTAGAGAGGTAGAGGGTTAGGATAGAAGGAAAGAGGTGGAGGATTAGGATAGAAGGAAAGAGGTAGAGAGGTAGAGGGTTAGGATAGTAGGAAAAAGAGAGAGGTAGAGGGTTAGGATAGAAGAAAAGAGGTAGAGAGGTAGAGGGTAAGGATAGAAGGAAAGAGGTAGAGAGGTAGAGGGTTAGGATAGAAGGAAAAAGAGAGAGGTAGAGGGTTATGATAGAAGGAAAGAGGTAGAGTGTTAGGATAGAAGGAAAGAGGTAGAAGATTAGGATAGAAGGAAGGAGGTGGGGAGGTAGAGGGTTAGAATAGAAGGAAAAAGAGAGAGGTAGAGGGTTAGGATAGAAGGAAAAAGAGAGAGGTAGAGGGTTAGGATAGAAGGGAAGAGGTAGAGAGGTAGAGGGTTAGGATAGAAGGAAAGAGGTAGAGAGGTAGAGGGTTATGATAGAAGGAAAGAGGTAGAGGGTTAGGATAGAAGGAAAGAGGTTGAGTATTAGGATAGAAGGAAAAATAGAGAGGTAGAGGGTTATGATAGAAGGAAAGATAGAGAGAGGTAGAGGGAGGGTTAGGATAGAAGGAAAGAGGTAGAGAGTTAGGATAGAAGGAAAGAGAAAGAGGTAGAGGGTTATGATAGAAAGAAAGATAGAGAGAGGTAGAGGGTTAGGATAGAAGGAAAGAGAAAGAGGTAAAGGGTTATGATAGAAGGAAAGAGAAAGAGGTAGAGGTTTATGATAGAAGGAAAGATAGAGAGAGGTAAAGGGAGGATTAGGATAGAAGGAAAGAGGAAGAGGTAGAGAGTTAGGATAGATGGCCAGAGAAAGAGGTAGAGTGTTACGATAGAAGGAAAGAGAAAGGGGTAAAGGGTTAGGATAGAAGGAAAAAGAGAAAGGTAGAGAGTTAGAATAGAAGGAAAGAGAAAGAGAGCGGTAGACCACAGGGACACAGAATAGGGAAAGAGAAAGAGAATACAGGAAGGAAAAGAATCAACAACGATGTGACAAGCAGAAAAAGAAAGATGCAGAAATCTGGATTAGGAAAAGACAGTTTGAAATGCTTAGAGGAGCACAGAGACAGGGTGTGTGTATCTATTTCAGAGACAGAGAGAAGGTGTGTGTGTCAGTGTGGGTCTATATCAGATAATGTGTGTGTGTTAGTGTGCGGGGGCAGGGGGGGGGCTCTTGAAGGTGTTGTGAGTTCTAAATAATCCCCTAGAATTAATGTTCATCTTGAACTAGATTCTGAGAAGTGCCAATGGGTCTCCTCTCACAAGATAAATTTGCCCTCTCATCAGAATCCTGGCAGTGAAGTGATGCTCCTGAATATTTTATGTTTATTAAATGACATTAGACTATATTTTAAGACTCATGTTTTGTGTGTTTTCTTCCATTATAAAAAAAAGAAACATTTTTTTTTTTTGTGTTTGTCTCTCTTCCTCCTCCCTTTCTCTTACTCTCCGTATTCCTCCTTCTGTTTGGGGCCCCTCACCCATCCTTTTTATCCTTCTGATTGTGGCCCTCGCCCATACTGTTTTTTCTTCTGATTTTGCCCCTCATTCATCCTTTTTATCCTTCTGATTGTGGCCCTCGCCCATCCTTTTTATCCTTCTGATTGTGGCCCTCACCCATCCTGTTTATTCTTCTGATTGTGGCCCTCGCCCATCCTGTTTATTCTTCTGATTTTGCCCCTCATTCATCCTTTTTATCCTTCTGATTGTGGCCCTCGCCCATCCTGTTTATCCTTCTGATTGTGTCCCTCGTCCAAACTTTCTTACATTCATGGTAAAAAGAAAAGCATAGACACGTTAGGAAGATGTGACAGTTTCGAGGTCTCAGATGAAGTTGGCGTACCGTGAAATATTTTGTGTCTAGTGGGAATGAATAGGTATAATATATTCCACTAACCCAGATTATTTTCAATTTGAGAGAGGGCAAGAGGTGGCATTCCTGATGAAAGATGACATGGGCTATCGGAAGGAGGACAAATTAGAACAAGGCATGGCAACATTCCGATGATAGTTGGGGTAATACTGTAGTATAAATACATCAAGAGGGCACATATGAATCATTAATTCAATATTTGTTTAGACGTACTGTAAATGACACCATAATATTGTAAAGGCAGTTATTCGGGGGCCCTAGTTAGGGCCTGGTTGTTCTTATCAGACCCTGCAAATTGAACATACTTTCTGTATTGTTGAAGGGAACTACCACTGCCAAAGACACTTGCAATGCTGCCCCTTTCTGTAGAGCAAACACATGTCTTTAAAATCAATTTTAAAGGGTAAATACTGCCTTAGAAGCTAAGGCAGTAAACACAAAGCAATTAGCACAAGTGTGCGGTTTCTTAATCACGATACTGCCCCTTTTTCTATCTGTCGGCTGGGAGAGACACATACACCTGGATCAGACATTGTAATCCGTGTGGCTAAACTGTCAGAGCTTTCTTGGAGAGCGGGGTGGGGTAAACATCCACATTCCTAATTTGTGATCAGTAGCGCAGTTGCTAATGCTATCATAATCCACATTGCTAATTTGTGATCGGTAGCGCGGTCGCTAATGCTATCCTAATCCACATTGCTAATTTGTGATCGGTAGCGCGGTCGCTAATGCTATCCTAATCCACATTGGCGTCATTAAAGATCAACATGATGGAATCAATGTCTTCTTAACCTTGGTCGGGTGGCCGTTCCTGATGGTCCAGATCAGAGGTGTGTGTCAAAACGTCATATTAATAGTGGCGGCCGCTAAGCTATTGGCATTTATGACACAAGTAGCTCCGCAGGCGCTAAGCTACTACTAATATGGACACTCGCTATTTTTCTCTTTCCTTATTTTTTCTGCCCCGCTCACACACTAGCATTTCATATTTTAAAATGTTTCTGTCCATCTCTTGTGTAGTGTAGCAGTAGCAGGCTGACTGGGGAAGCTACCGATGGTCTTTCAGAACCCTGCCATGAGAAATAAATTAGGGTAAGTTGTTTGAATATGAGAGGCAGGCTTAGTATCAAACAGAATTCAAAACAGAGAGTTATTATGAGTATCATTTTGAGTAACAGGATCAGATCGTAATACTAAAGACAAACATGAAAACCCAATTTATTTCTTCTTGAATTTTCATGGGGCTTCTGCCTACATTGCCTAATGGTAGTGACCACCACAGAGTGGAAGGTCCTACACAGTACAAACAAGACAGCCAGCAGTCTCCTGTCATGGCTTTATGTGTCTCTGTATATGGCTGAGAGGACGCATCTTTAATCTGATTTACAACAAGCAGCCATAGGCCATTCACAAATGTGTATGACTAAATGTCCTTAGACATCACACCTGCTGGCATGTCCTTAATACCATGAGTGAACACAACCATGTCCTTAACACCATGAGTGAACACAACCATGTCCTTAACACCATGAGTGAACACAACGATGTCCTCAACACCATGAGTGAACACAACCATGTCCTTAACACCATGAACATCAGAAGACATGGTCATTTAATAATGGGGTAGTAATGTAGATACAGCAATCGTTATGTAGACAGATAAACGTGTTTCTCGATGAGACCTACGCCATCTCCTAGTGGCCACAGAGATATGTGGTTGGTTTGTCTGTACTCTCCCGGGAGAACCAGGAAATCAACCGGGATCTCAGTGAGATCATCAGTTAGGCTGTGATGTCACATAGCAGATGTGATTTGTCGGAGGTAATTTGCCAAATAGATACTTGTGCATCCGCATCATTATGGCCAAGAGTTTGAATGCTGATCATGGCATACTAACATTGCTGACCTATATTTTCAACAAGGTTTCTTTGGAAAGGAGTGTAACAAATAAATAAATTAACATAAATTGTTATACATACTGGGGTCAACTGGAGTCAATGAATGAGAAATGGATTCACAATGACCAAACGAATGGGCGTTGGGATAACATTATAAACATTAGAAAAGGTACAATTTCTGGGGAAATTATAAAGTGTGCTTTTCTCATACATATATATGAGATAATAGTAGTGTGGCTTACCAAATCAAGCATACTAATGAAATGGTTTTACTTCTATCCATAGTTATAGCTAGTTATACCAACATTTCCATCCAGAATTGTAAAAACAGCATATATTTAAACCATCACATAGCAAGCAAATCAAATCTGATTAATTAATATTCCAGAAAAACAAATCTCAGTTTTAACATTTGATACGTTGCCTTTGAACAATTTTCAATTCATTATAGGATTAACCCTCGTGCTGTCCTCATGGGTCACTGTGTCCCGGCGGAGCTTTGCACTGTCATCGGGCTGAACGCGGCCTTGACGTTACAC
>JACXGK010005940.1:0-10225 GCA_016801125.1 Novumbra hubbsi
TCACTGGCCTGTAGGTTAAGGATGCGGTACTCTAGTTCTATTGACTGGCCTGTAGGTTAAGGATGCGGTACTCTAGTTCTATTCACTGGCCTGTAGGTTAAGGATGCGGTACTCTAGTTCTATTCACTGGCCTGTAGGTTAAGGATGCAGTACTCTAGTTCTATTGACTGGCCTGTAGGTTAAGGATGCGGTACTCTAGTTCTATTGACTGGCCTGTAGGTTAAGGATGCGGTACTCTAGATATATTGACTGGCCTGTAGGTTAAGGATGCGGTACTCTAGTTCTATTCACTGGCCTGTAGGTTAAGGATGGGGTACTCTAGATATATTGACTGGCCTGTACAGCTGGGGCCAAAACGTTTGAGACAAATTTGTTGCTGCAGTGTTTTTAGATATTTTTGTCAGGTGTTACTATGGTATACTGAAGTATAATTACCAGCGTTTCATACGTTTTAAAGACTATTATTGACAATTACATTAAGTGAATGCAAAAAGTCAATATTTGCAGTGTTGACCCTTCATTAATACCTCTGCAGTTCACCCTGGTATGCTGTCAATGAACTTCTAGGCCACATCCTGACTGATGGCAGCCCATTCTTCATTCAGCCCATAATCAATGCTTGTAGTTTGTGGGTTTTTGTTTGTCCACCCGCCTCGAGGATTGACCACAAGTTCTCAATGGGATTAAGGTCTGGGGCGTTTCCTGGCCAAGGACCCCGAATGTCAAAGTTTTGTTTTCCGAACCACTTTAGTTACATGCCACTTATAGCAAGGTGCTCCATCATGCTTGAAAAGCAATTATTTTTGTCACCAACCTGTTCTTAGATGGTTGGGAGCTGATTGTTTTGGTACCATTTTTTTTATTCATGGCTGTGTTCTTAGGCAGAATTGTGAGTGAGACCACTCCCTTGGCCGAGAAGCAACCCAACACATGAACAGTCTCAGGAGGCTTTACTGTTAGCAAGACACAGGACTGATGGTAGCGCTCACCTTTTCTTCTCCAGACCAGTGTTTTTTCCTGGATGCCCCAAACAATCGGAAAGGGGATTCATCAGAGAAAATTACTATACCCCAGGTGGTGCCCCGATCCCGCAATTTTAGGAGACGGTTCTGGCGCTTGCTGGACTTTCTTGGATGCCCTGAAACCTTCTTCACAACCATTAAACCTCTTTCCTTTAAGTTCTTGATGATCCGATAAATGGTAGATTTAGGTGCAGTCTTACTAACAGCAATATGCTTGCCTGTGAAGCCCTTTTTGTGCAAATCAATTATCACTGCACGGGTTTCCTTGCAGGTTACCATGGTTAACAGAGGAAGATCAATGATTTCAAGCCCCACCCTCTTTTAAAAGCTTCAAGTTTGTTATTCTAACTCGATCAGCATGACAGAGTGATCTCCAGCTGTGTCCTTGTCAACACTCATTTGTGTTAACAAGAGGTTGACTGACATGATGTCAGCTGTTCTTTTTGTTTGGGGTGAGGTGGTTGAATTGATTTTCATGGCAAAGAGGGACTTTGCATTGAATTGGAATTCATCTGATCGCTCTTCATAACATTCTGGAGTATATGCAAATTGCCATCATAAAAACCAGGGCAGCAGAGGAAGACATTTTATATTTGTGTCATTCTCAAAATGTGTCCACGGCTGTCGAATAAGATTAATATTTAGCAGTTCTACTGACTGTCCTGTTCGTTAAGGATGTAGTATTCTGTAGTTCTACTGTCTGACCTGTACGTTAAGGATGTAGTACTCTGTAGTTCTATTGACTGTCCTGTTGCTTTAAGATGTAGTATTCTGTAGTACTACATACTGTTCTGTTGCTTTAGGATGTAGTTCTACATACTGTCCTGTATGTCAAGGATGTAGTATTCTGGAGATCGACTGACTGTCCTGTGCGTTAAGGATGTAGTACTCTGTAGTTCTATTGACTCTCCTGTTGTTTTAGGATGTAGTATTCTCTAGTACTACATACTGTCCTGTTGCTTTAGGATGTAGTATTCTGTAGTTGTACATACACTGCTGTATGTTAAGGATGTAGTATTCTGGAGATCGACTGACTGTCCTGTGCGTTAAGGATGTAGTACTCTGTAGTTCTATTGACTCTCCTGTTGTTTTAGGATGTAGTATTCTCTAGTACTACATACTGTCCTGTTGCTTTAGGATGTAGTATTCTGTAGTTGTACATACACTGCTGTATGTTAAGGATGTAGTATTCTGTAGTTGAACCGACTGATCTGTAGGTTAGTGATGTGCATTGGACAAGATTTTATAATTAGAATAGTTAGTGTTATTACTCAAATAATATTTTTTCTTTTTTTAAACAACCGATTCAACATGAGCTCTACTATATAACGCACCAGGGAAAGGGTGTAGTTTGCATGTAACATCGGGTCAGTGGCCGTTCGTGTGAATCAAGACTAAGCCCACATGGATGAAGCAGTGTGGTAGATGCACAAAATGTGGCTACAGAACTAGAAGCCATTTTTTATCAACACAACAATGAGTTTATTCCCTTGAATTAGCTACCGTTCATCCACTTGTAGGTTATGCAGTATATATCGTCATTCTGATTGACAGGGAACCACACCGTTATCGCTTTGATTGACAATTGTAAAAAACTAAAGGGCATGAAAGAGCACGTTATAAAAACAACTTTAAACAACTTAATTTTTCTATGTCATGGTACAACCCCAAAGGTTGGGATGCTGTTATGTTAATGAATACAAAATGCAATGATGGGCAAATCACTTAAATCCTTTATTCAATATAAAATAATACAATGACAACATATCTAATGTTAAAACGGAAGACTGGAAATATTGTGTAATACTAAAAAGCTAATACTGATGGAACATCACACAACTAATTGGGTCAATTGGCAACCGGTCAGTAACATCATTGGGTATTAAAAAATCGGTCCAGAGGATTGGTTTTTCAGATGTAAAGCTGGGGAGGGGTTCACCACTTTGAAAGACTGCACAGGCAAAATGTTTGCTCATTAATACTTAACGATCGTTGAGTTCTGTTTTTATTTGCATATTATGCAGCATCCAAACTTCTGAAAATGTGTTTGTATATTATGTAAACATGTCTTATGGTATGATTTAGGCCTATTTATGTCATCAAAAATACTACTCGTATGTAAAAACGAAAGATGGGTAAACTTGAACACACACAAGAACTCAAATACTAAATGTGGTTTGGGTATTTGAAATGCCCCTACTGTGTGTCAAAGCTAGTAGTATTCTGTAGTTGCACTGATTGTGCTGTGGCCTGTCTCTAGATCTTTGAGTACTCCATAGTGGAGAAGCAGTACACAGTCTGGAGCCGAAAGCTGCAGAAGCAGGGGCTTCACCACCTGTGGTTGAATCGGGACACACCTGTCACCCATGTGACCTTCAACCCCAAGAACCCTGACCAGATCCTCCTGCACGACATGTACATGTTATGCATCATTGACAAAAGTCTGGTAAGAAACCTGCGATATTCCTTTGTTCTTTAGTTAAAGGGTTTATACCTCCGTTTGCCCTCATGTACACTATTGGTAGAACAGTGCAGAAGAGGACCTTTTCTACACCCACAGTGTTTAATGACATTAACACCACCTTGTGGGAGAAGTACTTTCAGTATGTTTGGTTACATTAGCTGTATTCTGTGTGGCCTGTGGTGATCCCCTCAGCCCCTCCCTGACCAGAAGACCCAGTTCTACAATCAGATGACCCTCAGAAGCCTATCAGAACAGGAGAGGCCCAGTCACCTGCATGCTTTCAAGATCTGCAAAACCTTTCAGGTGAGTCTCCTTCTGCTGGATGGACCACAAACTGGGGGGGTGTTCGGGTTCTGCCGGATGTATCTAAGAAGTTAGAACAATAATTTAACAGGATTTCACTGTCCCGCTGTTTTTGGTTTAATGAGATTTCTGGAAACCTAAAATGTGTTTTATTGATCTGTCTTCCCTTGTGGTATGCAGGACCTGATGTGTATTTTGATTCATCTGTCTTAATTTGTGGTTTGCAGGACCTGATGTGTGTGCGTGTCCTGGATGACCAGTCTCTGGTTGTGGTGGAGCGCCCTCTAATGGACATCAACTCTCAGCTTCCTGCACCCGTTAGACAGAAGAAGTTTGCCACATAAACGTGGGCTAGTGTTTTTATTATTGTGTGTGTGGTTGCGCTTGGATTCTCTACCCTGCTCTCTAAAGTGGACTCGTTGCTGGTGTTTTAAACAAACCTGAAGTGGGATTCGAGCCCAGGGCTGGGACTCAATATGCAACCATCTCCACCCGACCCCTGCTTTGTAAAGACTGTTTGATACAGTAATAAATGAAATATTTACTGTCATGTACAAGCTTGTGTTGTCACTTTGTAACAGTGGTTTCCAGACAACAATAGTCACCTGTTTGGGTTCATGTATAGTGCATCTGTTATGTGCTGTCAATAATGGGAAAAGCAGACCTTGCATCAAATATACAGTTTATTGGAAATACAAGGCAACAATTTAGCACCAGTTGGACACCATTCAGATATAACTGTTTTACACAGAAAATAGTTACATCTTGTTCATACTTCTAGCTTATTAGTTTGCTTCTTGTTTGGTCCTCCCTTTAGGAATTTTTTTATGAGGCAGCCTTGCAACCGAGCACCATTTTGTATAGTTTGCTTCTTACACTTAGACATTGGTATTTTAAGTGCACTTGTCCAGCTTAACCACTCACACCTTTGACTTTCTATGACACTGATGTTACTTTTTGGTTTGACTGTAGATGCTGGATGAAACCGGATCTATTCGAATGTTCAATGGAAACGTTTGAAACGACTGCCCTGTGCTACGGTGATCATCCTGGGATTCGGGTCACACATTTTCAGATTGTCACTCGATTGCAGTGCAGCTGTGAAGTTCTTGCATGAATAGTATACGTACTACTACTACAGGCTACTCTGTGTTCTGGTGGACCCTCAGCTGTTTCTGAGTTCCTGGGATGTCTGTCGTTACTTATTTCCTGTTCACTGGTCCTCAATAGATTAGGTTTAAAAGTTTGATGTGTCTAGTGGCCTGGAGTCCACTTTAGTATATTGTATAGAATAAGAGTGTTTCTTTACTTTTTCCTGTTTGGGACAGATACAGTGCTTTGTTTTATGATTTGTTCTCTTCTCTACTTTAGTAATAACACCATGATTTCTTACCGTGACCAAATCACAACATGCTTTGTTGTATGCGGTTGTGTGAAGTATCCATACCCAGACAGTTATTACAATCAAATGTCAGATTGAGGTATGTCATGTCTGCCTTTTCTGTTTCTTTTCCCAGACATGTGTGAAGCACATGCAAGGTTAACAAGCCATTGTTTTCTTTGGACCTGGTCTAGATGTGTGTTCTGTTGCGTTTCACTGATTGGATCTGTTTGGTGCCTGGATTCTGATAGCTGAGGTTCTGTGGACAGGTTTGGTATTTGTGTTCAGATAGCTACCCTTCTGTGTATAGGTTTAGTATTTGTATTTAGATATCTACCCTTCTGTGGATTGATTTGGTATCTGTATTTTGATATCTACACTGCTGTGGATAGGTTTAGCATCTGTATTCTATTAGCTGAAGGTCTGTGAATTGGTTTGGCATTTAGGTTTTGATAGCTGATGGTCTGTGTATTGTTTTGTGTTTCCCAGGTTCTGAAAGTAGAGGGTGTGTGGTTAAGTTTGGGGCTGAGGTTCTGTGGATGAGTTTCGTATTTGGGTTCTTATAGCTGAGGTTCTGTGGAGAGGTATCTGATGATCTAAATAGGAGAGAGGAGAAAGAGTTTTGACAAAACAACAATTTTTTCCCCATTGTATGGGTCAGGTTATTGTGTTGGAACATTAGTTTGACATTTAATAACCTACAACCGTACTTACTAAATGGCCTGTTGTTTTTGTAAATGGCATCTAGATATGGTCTTCTGTCCCAGGAACACCTACCTTAACCTTGGTGTTTGTGGTGGTGTTTCTCATAGCCCACTGCGTTAGAGCTGCTTCCAGTTCCTACGGGGGACAAACAACAGATTTGAATCATATAAATAAAGACCCAAGCTGGAAACCTGAATGCAGAATGATTATGGTTTACACAGAACCGTCGATCCCATGCTTACCCAAGTAATCCTTATAGTCCTTATAAGTCTTTTGCCTCATGGGACGTCCATCTAGATGATACACAGATCATCCAGTTACTGATTATGGCCACTAGTATACTTCATTAACCATATTTTAACAGGTACGTATGAATGAAAATTGTCATTTTCAGCCACCTTGGAGAGATTAGGTTTCAACGCCTTGCTCGAGGACAGAGAGACAGATTTGACCCAGCTACACTGAATGAATGACCGTGGACTGAATCAGAGCTGAGTCTGAACTTACCAGAGTTGCCTCGGGACTTGATACACTGCCCCCGGTTGGGGATGCCCGCTGCCGCGTTGCCTTGGTTTATGATGTGGCACTCGTATCCTGTGGGACAGTGCAGGGGCTCGTCTCCGTCCTCCGTGGTGCTGCAGGCCTCCGCTGGGGGTCGGGTGGGGGGGGGCACAGGTCAAAGGTCAACCAAACACCCACACTAAACTACGATGCCGAGGGTCCGGTTAAACGTCTATGTTTTGAGGCCACTCACCCTGCAGTACCTCCTCCGGGCCGTCTAGAAGCCAGCCGTTCCCTCCCAGCCACCGAGGCTTGGGTTGGACCAGCCAGTCCAGCACTGATCAATGTAAACACACGCCACTGGTCAGTTCCATCCTAATGCCATCGTCGTGTGTGTGTGTGTGTGTGTGTGCGTCTGGCCCAGTGTCCCGTGTAGTGGTTGTGCCGTGTGCTGGTTACCTGGTGGCGGCTGCACGGACTCCAGACAGGCGTAGATGCAGCCGTTGTAGCAGCAGCGCTTGTGACGCTCGCATTCCGAGTCGGAGCGGCAGCCGGGGACCTCGCAGGCGCGCTCCGGAAGCATCTGAGGGGGCGGGGGGCAGCGGTCGTTCTTCTGGTGCTGCGTGGACTGGGTCTGCTGGTTGGGATACTCATAGTCCTGCGAGGGAGATGTGAGGCAATAGCGGACGTTTAGACAGAACGTCTTCCGTCCTGAGGCTCAAACGTGGATCCTTTCCGACGTGATATAGGGTGGCTGTCGGGTCCCGTTGTCTTTCTGTACCTGCGACAGGACTCGGGAGATGGATTACATGCGCTTGTCTTGCGCCTTTAACCAGCAGGTGGCAGTAACGGATTTCTCGAACACGTTGCCACATTTTCCGTGGGCTTCTTGTACTTCATATCGTGAACACACAGAGGAATGAAGAATTCACTTTGAAATCATAAAACGACAGGAAAGGGAGTGGAATAACTGCCAAGGAGGTCTCAATCCCACCCACATTCCCCACTTCTGATGAACTCGTTGGTCTAGGATTTGTGTTAAAAGAGCATGTGTAACACTTTCCTAATTAAATCTGTCACATGGGCTGTTCTTTTAGCTGTGGTTCAGTAAACCTCAGGTATCTCCACTTACCCAGGGTGTGAATCTAGAGTTTGAATGCAGTTCAGAGGTCAAATTCAGGTTTATTTAGTTTTGTGGTCGCTGTATCAGATGACAATATAACTATAAGAAACAATGCCTTAACACATCCATAACTGTCATAACTGACACAACTTGTCTGTGCCCACATAATTAACTTATGAGACACCGACACCAATCTCATCTCTTATTATGATTCAAGCATTGTGCCCCATCAATAGACCTATTTAACTACACCATCACATCAACATTATTGAGTAATAGTCAATACCATTAATAGTCATTAACGGTACCACGGTTTCTGGTCATGTTAATGACTATGACCTGATACCTTTCTGCTCAATGTTTAAAAACACTCCTCATCACAGCCTTTTGTCAGCCCAGTTGCTGCGTAGGTGATTACATTACTAAGCAACAAGCAATTGTGTTTAACATTACAGCTATTTTTGACCACTTTTTGTTGGTTAAACTTTCATGTTTTATACTTATTCAGACAGAAAATCAGCCAAATGATGTGCATGTCTCAATAGGTACTGGATATGTCCGAGATCCGGATCCTGAGGTCCCGTATCCAGCTCAAGTTAGCCACTGGGGTCAACCATAGTCTCTCTCCGCCAATGAAAACTCTTCCCCATCTAACGGTTAATCACAATGCAAACGGTCGACATCGTCTGGCTACCTTAGTGACAGTCAGGTTTGCCAGGATCTCCCTGTCCCTCTTTTCCCTGACAGAGAGTCAATTGTCCGCCCCGAATCATCAGATAAGTGACTCAAGCACTGCACTCTATCCTTAGCAGAGTTTTTCCAACCCTTCCAAACCAACCGTAAAAAAACAAAAGCCAATATTTGCCACTGGTGTTTGTGACTGGCGGAATGCATGTTTGTGACAATCCAACCAATCACTGACTGGGTCAGCTACCAGGCTGATGGGTGGAGTTCCCCACGGCTCAGTGTCTCCATCACCTCGTGACATTGGCAGTCAAAGGATGGATTACATTATGGACCTGGCTGTCAGTGTGACCACAGTGAATGATTTGGGTTAGGGTATTGACCGTGATAAACCACGTCTCCGGACCCACTTCCAGATGTTGAATGTGCTTTGTAGATATTCAATTTCCTTAGAGCGTTTGTCCTATTTAGGGTTCTCATCATACTCATCACATGAGATTTCATATTTTTAGTAGCTGTAGTTGACATTGGCCAGATTTAAACTGGCATCCCTCACATCTGCTTACTGTCTCCTGAAGGTTTCAAAGGAAAAAAAGAAGCGTCGTCATCAGATGTGAGAACGCTGGTGTTTACAATGCAACTCTGATCCTGTACACAATTTTGTAATCACTTCCATATATGATTATAAAACTCACAGTAGGCAACTCACTTTCATTAACTTTTCTAAACTCTAGGTTTGAAGTACAAGAGTGAGTGTAATTATCCTTGTGAGTGAATATTGTAAGCTGTTGTGATCATGGTAATTATATGCTCGGTCCCCATGGTTTCCCTCCAGAACTCAAAATCAGAGGAAGTAGAGTATCCGGTTCCTGTCTGCCTGTCTTTCTGTCTGCCTCCCTGTACGACTGCCTTTCTGTGATCCTGCCTGTCTGTCTGGTTCCCTGCCTGTCTGACTGGTTCCCTGCCTGTCTGTCTCTCTACCTGCATTTCTGTCTGCCTGGCTGTCCGAGTGCCCAGCTGCCCTGTGTGTGGTTTGGTTCCACGTTTACAGATGCTCATTAACAGATATTGTTCTCAGTCTGCCGAGCCACAGAGACCATCTCATTACGCGAGTGTTTAAGGGGAGTGTGGACCTCCACGTCTAAGTGGTCAGAGACCTCATCTGGCGCCAAACCGTGATGCTAACTGCCATCAGGCCATTGACGGGTCTACTCTATCTAGTTCTGAGATCAGACATCCGGATCTAGAGCACCAGGAAGCCCCCGTGCCGCCTCTCAAGGGAAACTACAGTATGTGCAATGTGATCTGCCTGTACGTTACAAATGGATGACTATCTTTTCCTGTAATGCAACCAAAACCATTATCCACCCCTCCCATGCTCAGTTCCCCTGCGTGTAGAAATGTATCCTGACCAACCTTGCTCTGGACTCACTGCGGATTCACTGACTGACTACTATTGAGGCGTGTCCCTAATGTATGAAGAGATGGAATGTTGCCAGGCTGCCATTTTGTACCAGTTAGACTGTGTGTGGACATGTCCCCCAATGCAGCTGGCCGTTTTAGCACAGTCTTCATTCTGCTGGATGTTTGGGCAATGCAGGTTATGGTACCAGGGGGGAGTTCTACCCCAGGATTCTTCAACTGTGGTTGAACCTGTGGACCCATGCTAAGTCTGAAACAATTTTCTCATCTGACTGGGATTAATGCTCAGAACTTCTATTAAAACCCACATGACCACCTCCGCCAGTGGACCTAGGTTATTTAACTCTGACCTGCCCAGCAGTTTACTCAAATCAAATATGAAACATACTCTACCTCCAGTGGATCACTTCTGGTTTTAGTTTATGTTTCGTATTTGTTATGCATAATCTTTATATTTTAGGAGAGCATATATTGTATATACATGCTTAAACCCAATGGTACTTCTTCAGCTACTGTTCTGCCTCATCTCTTCTCTTGGCTGTTCCACCACTACAGGAGAGCAGGTCCCCATCAGCCCAGACAAAGCTCTTCTCTGTCTCGCCACCCGCCTTCCACTTAAA
>JACXGK010005940.1:17272-30913 GCA_016801125.1 Novumbra hubbsi
CCACCTCCCACTACCCTGTCCTGCTACTGTGCCCCTGTGATTCTTCAATTGAATGTCTGTATATAGATGGTCCTCCACCTCCCACTACCCTGTCCTGCTACTGTGCCCCTGTGATTCTTCAATTGAATGTCTGTATATAGATGGTCCTCCACCTCCCACTACCCTGTCCTGCTACTGTGCCCCTGTGATTCTTCAATTGAATGTCTGTATATAGATGGTCCTCCACCTCCCACTACCCTGTCCTGCTGCTGTGACCCTGTGACTTTTTTTACAAGAACACAGTCACAAACAAGAACAGACCAAGTTAAAAGCTCTTATGACCAAGACTTGTCTGTGTGCATGTCTGCGCCACAATATACCCAGCGCTTCAGCAGTCTGACCTGTATAATAGAGTGGTAAGCTTGTTAGGTTTTTATGTAGACAGCAACTACTCAGAAAACAAGCTCTTTAAATTAATACATATTGGTTTAAAATCTAAATGTTTTGTGTGTATAAGAGTACAAGGGAGTCCCTAGTTTTATTTAATATTGTTTGTGTTATTGGGGACTGTATGTTCTATTATTCAGAGACCAAGTTGGTTGATACGTACATCAAGCATTGAGAATTGTTGTTCGGCCAATACAATAACTGTGTCTCACATAATTGATCTACTCAGTGCTTATAGTTTGGTTATTTTGTCTGTGGGAAAGGGGAAATGTCTCCGAAACACAAAGCCTGTGATGAGTATGAGAAGGGCAGCTGTTTGGACCCATCGAGAGGAAGGAAGGTGTAGATTATTAAGATGTGGGTGTATGAACCAGGTGGGGGAAGACAAGACTCTTTGGACCCGCCTGGGAGGAAGAAAGGTGTAGATTATTAAGATGTGGGTGTACGGGGCAGGTGGGGGCAGACAAGACTGTTTCTCGTCATCACCCCCTAAAAAGAAAAGGCCCACTCTCCACTCATTAGCTACAGCTCTGCTCGTAATCCCTACTTAAACTTGAATGCTAAATAGGAATATATTATAGAGAAACAACTATTCTCAGACCAGAATATTTGGTTGAATGGTTAAACTGAAAACATTGTTCTTCAAAAATGTATTTGGATTTATTGGATGTAGGTGCCATTACGTTCTGACTCGTGCACGGTTCTGGTTCACATGCACTACTGCCCGTGTTTGAATCCCGCCCAACACAAGAACAACACGGCCCTCTTTCCTGCTACAGCTAAGAATAAAGAACCAATGCCTGAAAACCCCCCCCGCCCCGTTTCCTTTGGTAGCTCCTACCTGCTCATCTAGTAGGCTCTTTGTGCCGGTGGTGGCTCGTTATCCAACCCTCCTGCAGAGTGCACTATCACAACTCATTAGGGCTCTCTGCCCCGGATCTCCCAATCAGTGCCGCCCTGCCACTCCCAGGGAATCATCCACATCTTGTCCACTTCCTAACCACCGATGTCACCCTCTTTCTCGTTCATCTTACCACCCTTTACCGTCTGCCTTTTTTCCTCATCATATTTACCTCCCATCTTGCGGACAATGAGTATACTTCTGTCTCTGTTAATTACTTTCCCTAACTTCTGTACGGTCTCTCCCTCCCTTGCTCACTCTCACCCTCCCCCTCTCTCTCCCCCTCTCACTCCGTCTCTCTCACTCTGTCTCTCCCCCCTCACTATTCCTCCAGGTGTCCTTTGTCACTCTCTTCACACACGCAACCCTTTGAATTCAAGTAGTGGCCCGGAATTGCACAAGGTCACATTTGAGAGCAATATCAAAGCAAGCATTTCAACTGGCCATTACTCCAGCAACCATCTGCCCAGAATTCAAAGTGAAAGTGGGTTGGGTTGGGGTATGGTAGGTAATGCAAGGGGGAACAGGAGGGTTGGGAGAACTAGTGGGAGTCTATTGAATTCTTTGGGACTTCAAAAGATTTTTTGTCTTCCTGCTTTGAAGAGTTATAGCCTGAGGTCATCATAGAGATGGTTAGAGGACTTAACCGGGAGAAAACATGTTCTAGCATTGACATTGCATTTGAAGGCATCCACAATTATTTTGTCAACTTTGTTGGATTTCCTGGATAGAACAGCCGATCAAGGTTACTGAAATGAACTCGTTAGTTTGTACGTTTTAGTCATTAAGCACATTCTAACTTAGAGCAGCTTACAGTTAATGCATGTATATGAGTATTTGCTGGATGGGGTAGAAATCACACCTTACCCAGTGAAGTAGCAGAGTTATTATGGAGAGAGGGCCTCAGTGATGCTGCCCATGCAGTCAGAGACACTGTAAAAAAAAACACACACAGTTATAAAGTCCTTGCAGGAGGCCTGTAAGTGAGAACTTTAGTTGTCTCACTTTTTATTGTTGTAACTTTACAGGATGTCCTTCAGTAGCAGGCTACACTCATGTGGGATTCCCACAGCCATCAAGCTTTCACATGTGAGACCTTGAAGAATGTAGCCTCACATCCAAATGTCCTTTACCATGCATGCAATACCCTCAAACAAGAAAGGGAGACATGGGTTAAGATAGCTTAGACTGGTAAGTGCTCTATAGATGAAACAACCACTTTACAACAGAGAATAAGACTTCCGTTTGGGACAGAAATCCTGTGGTAATTTGTTTCTTTGATCTGGTTGTCCTCTGTAGAATATAATAGATTGGCTCTTCACTTGGCAGTTGACCACCTCGTGTGCTGACAGTCATGTGTGTGCCTGTCTCTGTGTGCCAGTTTGTATCTGTGTGTGTGCCTTGGAACACGACTGTGTGTTTGTGTGTGTATATGTACGTCAACATTCCGAGGCCAGTGTTTATGGAAGCTCAGACATTGGCTCACATCAGTTTGATGTTTTTTATTCTGGATTTATGGAAAGTGACATGTTTATTTTTTCTAATTTGTGTTATTCCAGGGGTTCTTTAGAGTTTGTTTATCTTGGATGTGAATTTTGCAAAATTCTTTCAAGAGGATATAAAGTGGAAAACCCTTTTTCCAGCTTTAGCCATTCAAATGAACAATTGGATTTTGTGAGCCCTTGTAGCATGTTTCAGCATGTTTTACATCACATAACAGAAATATTCACTGATTGTCCATGTTGAAATGATGACTTTGTATGTTCAGTGCATATTTGTTGTAACATTTTTAAATGTATAATTCTAAAGGTAATTTTCACTATTAGTATTAATAATTTACAACAGAAAGAATTATGTCAGCTTCAGCAACACTGTTTTGTCTGACATGACCCACAAATATGGATTTTTGCTACAAACTGTTTAGATTTTTAAAAATACCTCTAAGCTTCACTAGAGGGAGTAAGCGTTTACACTATCGAACCAGTCTCTGATATATGAATGATCTATCCAGCAAAAGCATTATCCTGCAAAAGCATTATTATGGAATGACCCTTTTAGGTCAATATAAAATGTGTTCTGTAGTGATTGGAAAGTAATTCATGCGTACCGTATGTGATACTTCAGGGCGACTGGTATTTCTTTATCTGCTCATTTAAACGTTAACTACAACGGAGAGGCCTGCCAGTGCTGAGAGAATAAGGCAAATGTTTTAGCAGACACAGATTAGAAAATAAATCCTCTCAAGCAAGAATGCAACTGCCACCATATGTTTTATTTAATTCTCTGGTACAATCTCTCCTGTCCTGTTTATTCAGCATTGTAGGGTTCTTTGACCTCGGCCCAACAAATGGGGTTGTGCTTGATGCATTGAACCATGTTAACATGATGGTCTCTTGTAGCCGTGAAATGCGTAAGTATTAAACAGATGTTGGCAATTCATTTGTTTTCCCATAGTCAGATGAACTTGGATGAACCATTTTAATGTCTTCCTGTACGTTAGTGGTAGTTGGGTGAGCCATGCTGTCAGGGGTTGTGATAGTGATTCTCAGCCCCTTCACTCAAACCGCACACAGACACCCAAGTGATATATCCTGGTTCATTGGACTCTGGGACAGATGGTACACGACCAAACTGCCCAAATACTGAAGTATCCCACCGGTTTCCCTCTATAGTAAAAAGTGTCTGGCTGAATTCTAATTCACCAAATGGGACCAAACCTTCAATTCACTTGCTAAGTTGATTTACAGACACAGATGAGGTAAATAGCAGATTTAAGTGAGCACTTGTTGGATTGTAGGCAGTTTAAGCTGTAAGGGCGTAAAAGCAAGCGTGGAGGTTACAAACGTTTTTTGTCATCTAGGATAGGGTGAAATACCAACCTTGCATCATCCAGAATGGGAAAGACTGGGGTGAAATACCAACCTTGCTTCATCCAGAATGGGAAAGACTGGGATGTAATATCGACCTTGTATCATACAGAATGGGAAAGACTGGGATGTAATATCGACCTTGTATCATCCAGAATAGGAAAGACTGGGATGTAATATCGACCTTGTATCCTCCAGAATGGGAAAGACTGGGATGTAATATCGACCTTGTATCATCCAGAATGGGAAAGACTGGGATGTAATATCGACCTTGTATCATCCAGAATGGGAAAGACTGGGATGTAATATCGACCTTGTATCATCCAGAATGGGAAAGACTGGGATGTAATATCGACCTTGTATCATCCAGAAGGGGAAAGACTGGGATATAATATCGACCTTGGCACACTCCATTTGTGTACATGACCACCACACACAATTAATCAGATATCCTTTTGTTTCCATTCTCAATAAAGAACAAAAGCAACAATTTTGTAATGGCACCAAATTAATTTTGAAGCTATGTAGACAACATAGTTTGAGAACAACTAAAACCGGCAACTTTCTAGTAGAGAACTGGTTGCAGCCTTATGGTTGTTGCCTGGTGCAAAACAATAATGTTTTTGTGGGAACAGATTAAAAGACGACTTATTTTACATGTTCATCTTTAGTAAAGACCTATTTTATATCTGTTTCATTAAGTTAGGAGAAAGCACAAGCTATACATCTTTATCGTTAGATTAGGATAAAGCATATGCTTCCCATTTGTTTCATTAGGTTAGGAGAAAGCACAAGCTTTACACAAGTATTGTTAGGTTAGGAGAAAGCACAAGCTTTACAGCAGTAATGTTAGGTTAGGAGAAAGCACAAGCTTTACACAAGTATTGTTAGGTTAGGAGAAAGCATAAGCTTTACAGCAGTAATGTTAGGTTAGGAGAAAGCACAAGCTTTACAGCAGTAATGTTAGGTTAGGAGAAAGCACAAGCTTTACACAAGTATTGTTAGGTTAGGAGAAAGCATAAGCTTTACAGCAGTAATGTTAGGTTAGGAGAAAGCACAAGCTTTACACCAGTATTGTTAGGTTAGGAGAAAGCACAAGCTTTACACCAGTATTGTTAGGTTAGGAGAAAGCACAAGCTTTACACCAGTATTGTTAGGTTAGGAGAAAGCACAAGCTTTACACCAGTATTGTTAGGTTAGGAGAAAGCACAAGCTTTACACCCGTATTGTTAGGTTAGGAGAAAGCACAAGTTTACAGCAGTATTGTTAGGTTAGGAGAAAGCACAAGCTTTATGGCAGTAATGTTAGGTTAGGAGAAAGCACAAGCTTAACCAACAATGTTGGCCAATGTGTGTCCCCAGTAAACAAATTAGCAAAAAAAAACGTTTTTTTTTTGAAGGCTTTGTCATTCATAAAGATCCCTCAGACAGACATTGTTTCAGAGAACAAAACGTGTCACCTCTGAGACCTGTTATCAGCATCTGAAAATTCCTGAACATTCATTTACGTGTTTGAAATTACAAAAGGAACTCACGTCTAGGATAACAGAATCATGGCTCATTGTGGCCCCAACCAATTCCCAGTCTGTACTGTTCTATTTGCCATCTAATGCCCAGTTCCCCAGCACACCGTCTGGGTTTCCGTAGAAGAATCACATCACTTCCCGGCTGACTGGCTGCTGAATTCTTTGGTTCATCTGGTGTAGCAGGAGCAGGAAGAGGGCGGAGACGATGAGAGCCACGCCTGCCATGAGGAAACCTGTCCCGTAGTCGCTCATCTTGTCTATGAAGAATCCTGGGTGAGTAAAGGTGAGAGGTCATTATCATCATGTCTAGCATAAACAGAAGCAAGGTTTCTTGAACATGGTTCTGGGGCCTCCCACCAATGCAGGATGTTTTTTTTTTTTTTACCCTATCACTACACACTATATCACTACACACTATATCACTACACACTATATCACTACACACTATATCACTACACATAATATATCACTACACATAATTTAACTCAGAAGCCCTGTGTGGCCCTAGGACAGAGAATCCAACACTACAGTCATCTTCGATAATATGCTTTAAGGGTTTTGTTCTCCCCAAGAGTTGACTAGTATTTTCACACACAAAACAGTTTCAGAACAACACAGGCCAGCCCTTATCATTCTCACAATCAACACGAAACCTTCCATTGACTTAATTTTCTTTATCTTAATGGCCTTACAAAACAAACTTCAAACAGATATTGAAGATTTGATATTTTGATACTACTCTAATCCAAGTAGCTTTGACTTTGTTGATAATGCTTCTTGTAAAGCCCTCTTCTCCATATATTAACTTCAGCCTCTTTTTCTCTTCTGTCATGGATCTCCATCTACTGTAATGATCACAGAGAGAGAAACAGAGAGATAAAGCAAGGGATAGGGAGAGAAAGGGAGAAAAAAGAGAAAGGGAGGATTAAAGAGCAAAAGATTGCAACTTCAAGCCTGGCCGGGAAACGATGTCTTACAAACTCAATCAAGCTCATGTCAGTAGACTTGGCCTACATTTCATTTACAATGCAATTACACAAATCGTTACGGTGTAGGAAGAATTCACATTCCACCACGGCAGAAGGAAATCTAGCCAATTCAACAACCTGAATAAGTACAGCATCTCTTTTCCTGTTACAGGAAAACCACATCTATTGTATTTGGGAATAGCACCAATTAAGCCCATGTTTGTTCTTTGGCGAGCAGGCTTGAGTTTGATATGAACGTTTTTTCCCCATTTGCTGGATGAGATTGGACTCTGATCCGGATTCCTGGCACACCGAGTTGTAGGGTGCCAAGTCTTGATTTGGCAGACTATTTTTACTGCAATTGTTTAACGAGAGTGTGCCAAGATTATACCATCTAAGTTGTCAACCCGAAATGCCTAGGGTTATCAGAGGTGTGACAAATGATTGTACTGCTGGTATTCCTCCAGAATGTTATATTGTGTTTTTGGCATTGTGATCCACCAAAAGCAAACTTTCTAGGGTGGATTTTGTATTTGTAATCATGGCTGTGCATGTTGATGTGTAGTTCACTTGGACTATGAACAATCATAGTCTGAAACATTACATGCAGACAGCTGGAGCGGAGCTTGTGTGTTTGAAGAGGAAGTGATTGGTGAGGAAAGCCATCCCAGAAAAATACATTTATCATTGGACCAATAGCCCATGAAATTAACCGAACTCTAAAGCTCAATGACGTACAGTATGTCTGTATAGCGTTTCTGAATACAGGGTCTCTATATTATTAACTAAAGCCCAACTCTATTGTAGGACAACCCGTCAAAGCCAGATATGCATCTCTTGATATTTTGCTACAATAGGCGATGCTCAGTTAAAATCATAACATAGTTCAACAATTATTGTGAAAGGTTCCTGACTTGATTCAACACAGATTTTCTCCCAAATCTACGGTATCCAACTGTACGGAAACAACTGTAATACCCGTTGACTAAAGAAGGGTATGGGGCATGACTCTGTGAGGGGTAAGCTCTAAATGCGCCCACACGTGAATACACTCAATGCCTTTCAAGAAGAACAAATGATCTAGCCCGGTGAATGCCCCTTGCTTCCTGGTGATGTAATTTTAATGAATCGGGTCCACTCTTCACCACACATAGACGATAGTTAATACAATCAACAACAACATTTTGACAAGCCCTGACAAAATGGACGCTCTCTTTTGCCCCGCTAAGCTCAGGGGCCATTTCTGCTGTTTTCCTTTTCTCCAAATAGAACCTGTGCTGTCAGAGCAGCACCGTGTCTTCCAGGACACCCAACAATAAAGCAAATCATTGCCTGTGGTGTGTTGTACCAACTGACAGTTACACGCGCGTCTCTTGTCAGCTGCGCTTGAAGATCAACCTGTGTTGCACTTGGTCCCATTGTCTGCCAGAAAGTCAGGCAAAAACCAACGTGCCGCAGGAAGGGCTTGATCACCTGCCTACCTCAACCAGTTTGAACCCAAGACGCAATAACATGGCAGACCCCTGAACAATTCCGAAGGCCAAGGTTACATTTCTTAAAATGTTCTATTCTACGCTTATAGTTTGGGTGTTATAGACCTCCACACTAGCCGAGGCCACAAGGTAATTTCCAGAATTAAAAGCCTTTTTGGAAAAATACCAAAGACAATGTTTTAGGGAACTCCCAAGTGGCATAGGGGCTGACCTGCAATCGGGGGCCCCAGGAGGCCCCCGCTGCTACGGATGAGCATGAAGAAGCCGAGGGCACTTCCCAGCCGCTGTGCACCCACGACCTCAGCCAGCGCGGTGATGTGGATGGACACGGTGGCCCCGAACGCCAGGCCGTAGGCCCCGCTGAACGCGGCCAGTTCAGGGTAGGAGGAGGCCAGGGGACAGAGCAGCAGGACTAGACCCAGCAGGAGGACCGTGGCGGTCAGCTGCTGCACCGTGTCCACCAGGCGCAGGTTGGCCACCCAGCCAAAGAACAACCGACCCGTCAGGTCCAGAGCCGCTGAGATGGACATGAGGCTTGCGGCTCGGTACTCCTCCAGCCCGCGGCTCCGGGCGTAGGGCACCAAGAAGAGGGCCGGCGCGAAGAACCCAAGGGCGGCAAACACCCCGAACATGGAGTAGACCACAAAGCGGAGGTCGCTGATAAGCGTGTAGTCCACATAGCGGAGGACTTTGCTCCGTCGCTCAGACCTTCTGGCCGTGTGCTCCTGGTTTCTCCCTAGGTCCTCCTCCGCGGACGAGGAGTCCCCTTTCTCCTCACCGACCTCCCGGGGAGGCGACTTGCCGATGGGCCGTAGTAACACTCCACAGACACACAGGTGGAGCTGCAGGCCCCCCAGCACCAGCATGGCCCCCCTCCAGGAGTAGAGATCCACCAGCAGCTGGAGCAGGGGGGGCAGTAGGAAAGTGAGGATGCACTCTCCTGCGCTTGCCAGTGCATTGGCCAGGGGCCTCCTCTGCTCGAAATACAATCCCAGCATGGTCACTGTGGGTGTCCACGTCAGGGCATAGCCAAAACCTGTGGGTGAAAGTGATGAAGAAGGAGAACGTTTGAACTGACTGAGGAATTTACTCGTTCTAAGAAAGCAATATGGAACAGATAGATTTGTCATATCATTAGCAGTATTTCGGTCAGCTTATGAATGTATAGTGTCCAACCACTTACCGGTTAGGAGCCCTACAGAAATGTAGAGGTGCACCAGCTTCTGGGAGTAAGCCCCGGCCACCAGCCCCACACTGCTGAGGAGACCCCCTACCATGACCACCGCCCGGTGGCCGAAGCGAGCGCTGAGGGCAGAACCTAAAGGGGCTGAACGAGGAAACACAGGGGGCCACAGACAGACTGAGCGTACTTGTGGAAGTCTTAATACAGCAAAGATGATCGAAGTGAGATTTTGGATATTACTTATCCATATTGAACTGGTGTAATAAACTGGTGTTTTGCTCATCAACAATGCTGTCTTCTTTTGGTATTTTCATTATTGATAAATCTTTGACATCAGCAGTGGTCACAAAGTGCTACAGACATATCCGGCATTAACCCCCAAATTACAATAATGCAGTAACTAGGAAAAACACCAGGAACCAATTTAAAAACCTCAAGAGCAGCCAGTCTCCGAGGGTTGGCAAGTCCCGCAGATTATGAGAGTACATTTTCATTATTCAGGATATTCAAACATTTATAAGTGAACAGCAGGGTCAATAAATAACCACAGTGGTTACAGTAAACACGTCGGGAACACCTCAATATCAGTTAGCAGACGGAGACATACATAGACATTGCCATAGATGGATAGATGGAGACATAGATAGACAGTGCCATAGATGGATTGATGGAGACATAGATAGACAGTGCCATAGATGGATTGATGAAGACATGGATAGACAGTGCCATAGATGGATAGATGGAGACATAGATAGACAGTGCCATAGATGGATTGATGGAGACATGGATAGACAGTGCCATAGATGGATTGATGGAGACATGGATAGACAGTGCCATAGATAGATAGATGGAGACTTAGATAGACAGTGCCATAGATGGATAGATTGAGACATAGATAGGCAGTGCCATAGATGGAAAGATGGAGACATAGATAGACAGTGCCATAGATAGATAGACGGAGACATAGATAGACAGAGACATAGATCGATTGATGGAGACATAGATAGAAAGAGACATAGATAGATGGATACATAGATAGACAAAGACATAGATAGATAAATGGAGACATAGATAAACAGAGACATTGATTGACAGATGGAGACATACATAGACAGTGCCATAGTAAGACAAATGGAGACAGATAGACAGATATAGATAGATAAATGGAGACATAAATAGATAGATGGAGACATAGATAGACAGAGACATAATTAGAGAGAGACATAGATAGACATACAAAGAGAGAGAGAGAAATCAGGCAGGTCTGAGCAAAGGTAGAGCAGGTCATGATCCATCCATCAATGTAAACAGTAGACTGTCAGGAGAAACCGGTTCAGGTAACCCTGAGACATCAACATTATTCTCTGGCTGCGGTGGCATCAGTTATTCACTCTGGTAGCTCAGGTCCAAACTGAAACCGATGAGCTTCCAAAAAACACTGTCTACAAGGAAATGAAAAGACATCACATTAATTCAATCAGGATCCACCGTAAGTTAACCAATATGACACTACGACATACTGTTTCTTCTAACCATATCTGGTCAATATCTAGAAAAAAAAAAAAACGTAAAATGAAATAAATTGTAAAATAATCCAGTTCTAGAACCTGGAATTGGATCTACTATTTCCTCACCCAGATGAGGAAATGTGGCAAGACTAAAGTGGCAAGACTTGTGACCAGGTTCTCACCAACACAGTAAATAGTTGCGACTTGTGACCAGGTTCTCACCAACGCGGTAAATAGTTGCGACTTGTGACCAGGTTCTCACCAACACAGTAAATAGTTGCGACTTGTAACCAGCTTCTCACCAACACAGTGAATAGTTTCCGACTAGTAATCAGGTTCTCACCTACACAGTGAACAGTTCCGACTGCGATGGATGTAATCCATGAGGTTTCTGTGGCTGTGGTCTCAAAGTATTTATGTATCTCCACATAAAACACTCCAAAGGACTTTATCACCCCAAACGTCAGTCCAAACACCAGGAAGCAGGCCACCACGATGAACCATCCGTAGCCTCCATCCGGGGGGCCCACCACTGGCTGCTCACGCTCGGCCCGAATCCTCACTGGGGAGTCCATCCTAACCGGGCTACCAGGATCCTTTCCATCATCTATGGTCAGATACATCAAATGAAGTCATGTTGTGTTGGCCACACCCAGCCTACCGCTTTCAGACATGTTTGGATTGCAGTTAGACAGGACAGTGCTACCATGCAGATAACTTAACCCACAGATGAATCACTTATTGCAAGACAATAACAAGACAAAAATGAATCATTACCTCGATGTCGGCTGTGTACTTCTCCGTAGTGTTGTTGATGGTTGCACACCGTCATCCTGATTCCCATGAGTATTTCCACTTTTTGTGGCATGATCATCCATTTTATATATTCCAAATCAAAATGATCAGAGTTTAAGAAACATTTGTAATTCTCTTGTCTGTCAGTCAGGCTGTAAGGACAAGCTTAGAGGGCAGAGGGACTCGTTCTCTTCATGGTTAAGGCTTGTTAACTCAGACACCAGAGGTGGGTTTTCTGTCAAATGAGAGATGGTCATGCAAACTATTACAGTTTGTTGTGTCTTATTATACCTATGTTGTGTAATTGCCCCCCTGACGGCTGCTGCCCCCAAACTTCCATCGATGTTTTTATGCCTGGAATGAGTCTCAGACACTAGAATAAAATAAAAAACGTGAGCCTTTAAAGCTGATACTTTTTCCAGTTAAGTAACGAGAACCATTGATACATTAGAATTAGCGGCATATACTTATTCTGGCGTCCGAGATTTGACTTTTGATTCTTGTGGAAGACAGGATGCAGGAGGCGGTACAGTGTTAGAGTTGTATAAATGGATTATCTGTCAAGGGGTTGGATCAGTCCTGGTTGGCAAGAGTCACATTGTGAGGTGATTCGGAGTTAACAAGATCTCACTGACTCCAGATCAGATACCAAATAAACTCTACTTCTGAATATAACTCTCTGTGGCGTTCTGAACAACTAGCTGTTAACAAGTCCTTGCTGCATCTTAATGTCTCCTACTAAACTGAAGTGGTTAAACGGAATAAAGCCTCCCCACACAGTTTTTTCTCTACAAGGCAAGACCAGTATGTAGGAAACTGCTATCAGGTGTTTCTTTTATTCCTGCTACAAAGGTCAGAGAGGGAGAGACAGACAATGTGGGCATGTTAAGGCTTGTTGGGAATTAATGGAATGATTCTATGACATTCAATCTATCAGTGTATATCCTGTAATAAAACACTTTCCAAGAAGCTGGAAGTTATAGTTAATATAGAGAATCTACCGATCATTTGCAGAAAACTTGAAATGACTGTGTGAACATTACTTTATAACCATCTTCACTCGGTTTCCCAATTCTAGTACTACAAATCAAATTCTGGCCATAGGGAAAGAGATAATCTTCTCTGTTAATATTGCTTTGGTCAATTACCTTGTAAAAACACCTCCTTAACCAATAGCTGAATTAGCATTATTCTGTGAGTTGGGTACATTAAAAATTAACATAATTTCAGAACAGATGTAGTTGAGTTACTCATAATCACAAAATGTTCATGGCTGTATAACTAAATCATGTAAGCCTTGAGAAATCCTGGTATTCTTACAGTTGTACATTGAATCAACCAACTAAAATGTATGGTAGCTCAAAAGCAGTTTTGTAATTTAAGATTTCCCAGCATGATCTATAGATTTTGGTTTCCATGTGGATTCAACCTACATGTTTAGATTCGATTGAGAGTTTGCGTAATATTTGAAAAACCCAAATTGGGCAAACTCACAATCTTCGTATTGTTCTCTTACATACATTTAAGTCATTTAACAAACGTTCTTATCCAGTGCGGCTTTTGTGCTTACATTTACGTACTGCTCTCTCGTGGGAATCAATACCACAACATGCAGTGTAAGAGCCTCAGGAATGAGCTACTCAATACCACAACCTGCAGTGTAAGAGCCTCAGGAATGAGCTACTCGATACCACAACCTGCAGTGTAAGAGCCTCAGGAATGAGCCACTCAATACCACAGCATGCAGTGTAAGAGCCTCAGGAATGAGCTACTCAATGCCACAACCTGCAGTGTAAGAGCCTCAGGAATGAGCTACTCAATGCCACAACCTGCAGTGTAAGAGCCTCAGTAATGAGCTACTGAATACCACAACCTGCAGTGTAAGAGCCTCAGGAATGAGCTACTCAATACCACAGCATGCAGTGTAAGAGCCTCAGGAATGAGCTACTCAATGCCACAACCTGCAGTGTAAGAG
>JACXGK010005941.1:0-30242 GCA_016801125.1 Novumbra hubbsi
TTTAGAAAAGCAACATTTCAATCTTGAAGATTTACTAAAATAATGCAATTAAAATTTGTGTACTGCTTAAAATAATTGAAATAATCAGCATTTTGTAATGTGGAAAAAATATTATTATCATTCAATCATATTATTATTTACAAAAGAAAACAATTATAACCTATTGCAGACAAACTCAGTAATTCTAATATATAATATTTTCCAATATTCTGTTTAATAAATAACACATTAAAACGTAATGCTTCCAATATTCAAATAGCAAGTCGATTTTCTGATATATTATTATAGCAATTCATATATTTTTCAACATACTTCACTGTCCTCTTTTTAATTCCAAAACTATCTGACATAATTTGTTTTCAAATACCTACTTTTGAAAACATTTAAACATTTTATCGTTAAGTATTTCACTGAATCATTTACTTACATGCATGCAAATATTATATTCATCTGAATTACCATTGAATTAGAAATTCTTAAATTTGTGAGACTATATTATTACATTTCGATTGATACTACACATATGTTGGTTTTGTAATTTAACTATATACGCATTTTTTAAATCTGAACAAGGTTAAACTCAATTTTGAAACGTGTCCTGCCTAAGCCCATAAACTAAATAGACACGTGTAAATAACTTGCTGCAAATTAAACTAAGTATTCTAATATATAAGCATTAATTGCATTTGTAATAAAATCCCTCGGCGAATAAATCAACGTGCACAAATTGCATCAAACGAATATGTTTATAGGTTTTGGTGTTATGCGCTACAGGCTCTCTAACCTCTCTACCTTCTGAAGCGAGTCTTGTCTGTTGTTGCTCGAAGCATCTCCACTGACCTCTCTGGAATTATGCATTGTTAACTGAGCTGTCTAATTTGTCTGTAGCCAAAAGAGCCGAGGCGACCGACAAGGCACGACATCTCGGGTGCGCGCTGGCAGCGCGTTAACGGGTAATCACCGAACCGCCTCGACGTGCGATGTAAGACAATCGGACGCGAGTAGAATACTCTTTTCTCCCATTCTCAGCCTCTACATGTCTTCGGGGCGCGCGAGACACAAACATGGAAACGAGAAAGGAGAAATCCATTCAGCATTAGTGAGAAAATTAGAGTGACACCTGATGATGTCGACTTTGACACGTGTTAATTGCTGCTCAGCTCTCCTCATTAAGAATCTGGAGAATTATGTTACTGCTTCAGGGCTCCTTCGCTGTTTGCTTTTCTGGCTATGTGTGTGTGTGTGTGTGTGTGTATGGGGGTTGGGGGGGGCAGTTAGCATGGACTCAGTAGTCAGTGATGCGCGTCAAGGAAGATTAAAATATGTTAAATTAAATTACAATAGCCTATCAACATCTATTCTATTTAACAATTATCCTATAACATACACACCTATATCGAATTTTCTATTTATAAAAACACAAAATAAAAAACAAATTCCAATTAGAAGTCTCTAAGGACACAAGTTATAATATAACTCCATCGTGTGTATGACATTTTCTTCCAGTAATAATATCCTCTAATCAAATAATAATTTTATCATTGATCAGGTTTTTCAGCCATTGTCAATATTTTGAACATCAGAGATCTACATTATCTTTAAAGATGTTGTTCAAATGGTGTTAGTGCAGTATGACTCAGAGATGAAAAGACAATTCTGCAATTATTACTGAATCCTCCGCCTCTGCATAACACTGTTCCACACTGCGTTGTATATTCACATGCAAACGCTAGGTGCTAAGAAATACATATTTCAGTGTAACTATCAGTGAAACACTTTTTTTCACACGCTGTAATGTTCTGTCCCGGAGGGCGATGGGGTCAGCTCTCGTCCCGTCCTAGTTCAGCCGTGCTCCTCCTTCGCGGCTCGTTGGTAGATGACCAGTAATCTGATGCCATTTATTTCTCCGGGGTATTTCCACGGCTGCCAGCTACTTGCGCGGTGAATTAGAAAAGCTTTGTTGTGGTGCTGTGCTCTTTCACGATTGTTTGTGACACCAGTAATGGTGGTCATTGTTATTGTTGAGATTACCTGTCAGCCCGGGCCGGCTGCAGACCTCATCCATCTGACAGGGGATGACAGGACGGGATGCGCTCTCTCACACACACTCGCACACACACACACAACGTCGCACAGGCCCTCCTGCTGCCTCTCCAGTCCTGATGACTTGGCCTTTGGTAATCAGTTGCTGTGGACCAGGGATAATTCAACTGTCAATGCCACCTACTGACAGAGGAACACGGATGAATATGGAGACACCATCCCACCAGTGCCGAACCACTGTCCTTCATCTGAACAAAGACCCAGGGACTAAATGGGAACATGAGCGGCAGGGGAGGTGGAGAGAGGGGGGGGGGAGGTGGGAATGGAGCGCAGGGGAGTGAGTGATTGAAGAGATGGAGAGAGATCATGAGAAATATTATGTTGCTGACAATCCCAAACCCACCCACTTCCTGAACATTGGTCACTACCTCATGTCCTGGTGTATAATGACACCACCTCATGTCCTGGTGAGTAATGACACCACCTCATGTCCTGGTGAGTAATGACACCACCTCATGTCCTGGTGAGTAATGACACCCCCTCATGTCCTGGTGAGTAATGACACCCCCTCATGTCCTGGTGTATAATGACACCACCTCATGTCCTGGTGAGTAATGACACCACCTCATGTCCTGGTGTATAATGACACCACCTCATGTCCTGGTGAGTAATGACACCGCCTCATGTCCTGGTGAGTAATGACACCACTACTCAAAAACAGGAAACATTTACAGTTTAGTGTTATATGTGTCTATGCATGTCATGATTATTCCTTTATTATTATCACAAAAGTCTTACTACATTATGCTAAAATCTCCATGATCTGACATGTTCAGAAATGTACCCTAAATCTGTCTCATTGCCTTGGCAGACACGTATCCGTCATAAAGCGGTGTGGATCAGCTAACATGGCAGGCAAATGGCTTTTAGAATGGTTTGAGATTGGTCTCAGGTCCATCACAGACACCTGCCTGTGTCAATGAATCTAGCTGATGTGGAGAAGGCTACATCTGAAGCTGAGATCTGTCTGATGCTTGCATGCACACACACACACACACACACTGCTGAACAAACACTATGTCCAATCAAGCAGTGGGCAGCTAAACTGTCATGTTTCTCCATCCCACATCTATTCCATTAGGAGGATATCATAGAGGACTTTTACCCACACAAAGTTATATCCCACTGGGATAATGTCACATAGAACCCTTAACAATTTAAAGTTATTTTCCAGTTAGATGATGTCACTTAGAACTGTTAACTTCCAGTAGAAGATAATCACCACAGTTAGATTCATTAGATAAACTTGGGAGAAAACCAAAAAAGGGCTATTGTGGTTTTAAATAAATGTATTTCACAGGGCCAACCAAATAAACCTTTTGGAACTGATTCATGTAAAAGTATATACGTGATTTGATACTGGGATCAATAGATTATGAGTGATTTGATACTGGGATCAATAGAATATGAGTGCTTTGATACTGGGATCAAAAGAATATGAGTGATTTGATACTGGGATCAATAAAATATGAGTGCTTTTATACTGGGATCAATAGAATATGAGTGCTTTGATACTGGGATCAATAGAATATGAGTGCTTTGATACTGGGATCAATAGAATATGAGTGATTTGATCCTGGGATCAATAGATTAGGAGTGATTTGATCCTGGCATCAATAGAAGCCATGAATAACTGGAGTGACGGTTAGGATTTTATTTCAATAATAAAGATTTGATGAAATCTTCAGTTGAAATCGAATACAGCATGTTATTAAATAATGTTTTCAATATTTATTATAGTATTAAATTCTTTCCCTCCGAAATCTAGATGAGAATAGGGACCAGATTATTATATATTCTAACTTTATTGGCTTTTAGACATTTAGCACTTTGAGGTCAACGTGATGAATCTCATAGTCACACTTTGTGGGGAAATACAAGAGGACATTTGGGTTAACCTGTATCAAACAGCCCTGTCAAACCCCAGGTTTTGGCAATTCAGTAAGTTACTGCATCACCTTAATTCCTGCAAGACACTACATTAATAACCCCTGGGCCCTACTAAGAGGACTCTCCTGTAGTGTGGCGTGTTACCGGTTTGTTATGTTCAAATGTCTTACACTGGATTGTACTGGAAGGAATACATGTTCAAACGCTTTGGGGGAAATGTTCGGACTCCTGAAAGTCTGATTTAGTTGTTTGTTGTCCGTTCTCCCTTCTTACATTTTTTACATTTCATTTCTTCGGTCGGACCCTGACTGCAGAGCGATGGCTCCCCAATTCCTTTGTGGAAGCTGCTGATCTCCAACAATTGCTTGACTCCAATCCGACCCTTGGGCTGCATGGAGCAGATAAACCCAAGGCTCAACACTCCAATCTGCTACTAAAGAGCTGTGATGGCCCTTCCTCTCCACTCCTCCACATTCAAAAGCGACATTGCGTTTCATTTTTTATTCAAATGATATCATTAGGCTCCATATGCATTTATCACCAACTACAGGAATGGGGTTATAAACAAAACCATTCATTACGACAGCCAGATGCAGAGCCTGCTGATTAAAACGCTTTGAATACAACCCGTCCATCCTCACGTGTGCACACACACACACACACACACACACATGCAGATGGAGGCACATTAAGAACTGAGAGGCCCATTTGAATGGGTGGAGGCTGGACATTAATGGAGATCATGATTGATTTTCCACTGCGTCAAGGTTTAATAGTATTGTTATTCCTCAGAGTTATATGTGCCCATCCCTCCCGTACGCTGTCTTCCAAATAAACTCACACACATTATCAGATCACACACACACACACTGCAGGGTAATGATTACAGGAGATTGTTGTGATGTACCTTTTGCACTTGAGAGGTTTTTTTCATTCATAATCTCTACACATATATGTTTGGTGGGGTCACATGGCCCAGATCCGCAGCCAATCAGAAGCCGCTTGTTGACCTACACACGAGGCCACAGAGGAATAATAATGTTAGTCTTTTGTTAGCTGTAATACTTCTAACAGACACCGATACAGGCACAAGCTGTTCGATTTTTCTCCAATGTTGTAGTGCATATTCAAGGTTTAAAGGGCTTTTCAAAGTTTACTCTTTTCCCCTTCAATATGTCCGACACGATTTGCCCCAAAAGAAACATTCGTACCAACCCCCCGAAAAAAACCTCCATTAATTGTAATTCAAATAATAAGTCACAAGTTCGGCTGTGAGAACCTGGCTTAACTAAAGATACGGCATCATCGAAAAAGTGCCCTAATGTGTGTGCATGTGTTTATGTGTGTCTGGCAGCCGTTGCTCTGTAACAGGTGTCAGAAGAGTGTTTCATAAACACAACTGCTTTGGGACAAGCTGGCCCCTCTCTGTAAATAATCTCTTTTGGCTGAGTCCATCTCTGCTGTTTACACTGAAGTACTCAGACTGCTCTGACATCAGCACTGGTCAGGGACGTCAAGGACAAAACCCACATAACCCACAAGCCCTTCTTTCACCTGTCTTCTGTACATTACCCACAAGCCCTTCTTTCACCTGTCTTCTGTACATTACCCACAAGCCCTTCTTTCACCTGTCTTCTGTACATTACCCACAAGCCCTTCTTTCACCTGTCTTCTGTACATTACCCACAAGCCCTTCATTCACCTGTCTTCTGTACATTACCCACAAGCCCTTCATTCACCTGTCTTCTGTACATTACCCACAAGCCCTTCTTTCATCTGTCTTCTGTACATTACCCACAAGCCCTTCTTTCATCTGTCTTCTGTACATTACCCACATGGTCTTCTCTCCATAGCAACGTCATGCTCACCTTGTATGCACTTGTACTTGCACAGGTCTTCCAATCATTTTGGGTCAGTCAAAGGTGTCAGGTATTCAGCCACACAATCATTATTCCTGGGTCGTTTGTCATGATTTTGTCTGCGCTGCTGTCCTGGGGCTTTGTGAGCTCTGGTTGGGTTTGTGAACAGAGATTTAAAACCAGCCAGGTCTCTGAAGATGAGAGCTTTGTTATGGAAGGGTTGACAACATCCTCCCTTTAAGTTGTTGTGAGACTGAACAGCTCTTTTCTGGATATTGATGATTGGTGGTAACAGTTCTCATTGGATCTGCTTTCCTTATTTGGCTTTTTTGTTAGTGGTAAGTGGAGGCCTGACCTTACAACCATAGTCCTATAAGTGACTGCAGTGTGATGGTCTCTCTCCTCTCTCCCACCCTGGCTGTGATATGTGATGGTCTCTCTCCTCTCTCCACTCTTAGTGTGATACGTGATGGTCTCTCTCCTCTCTCCACTCTGTGTGATACATGATGGTCTCTCTCCACTCTGGCTGTGATATGTGATGGTCTCTCTCCTCTCTCCACTCTTAGTGTGATACGTGATGGTCTCTCTCCTCTCTCCACTCTGTGTGATAAGTGATGGTCTCTCTCCACTCTGGCTGTGATATGTGATGGTCTCTCTCCAGTGCTCAGTAATGAGGAGCAGATGGATTCGAGGCTCCTGCAGCGGGAGGAGGGTTGACTGGCCCTGAGAACGCGGGGAGCTGTCAGCCCTGTGGAGAGAGAGGAATTCTCCAGCAATAAAATGGAGATTTATCACCACTCAAACACAAAGAAGAGGAAAAGAGGGATATCATACAGAAGGGGAGAACTACTACACAGAAAGAGAAAGGAGAACTACCACACAAAAAGAGAGAGAGGAGAACTACTACACAGAAAGAGAGAGAGGAGAACCACCACACAGAAAGAGAGAGAGGAGAACTACCACACAGAAAGTGAGAGAGGAGAACTACCACACAGAAAGAGAGAGAGGAGAACTACCACACAGAAAGAGAGAGGAGAACTACCACACAGAAAGAGAGAGGAGAACCACCACAAAGAAAGAGAGAGGAGAACCACCACACATAAAGAGAGAGAGAACTACCACACAGAAAGAGAGAGAGGAGAACCACCACACAGAAAGAGAGAGAGGAGAACCTCCACACATAAAGAGAGAGAGGAGAACCTCCACACAGAAACAGGATCTACCCTCTGGCAAGCTGACTCAACAACAGAAATGGCTGCTGGTTATTTGGTCAATTCCAAGATATTGATGTGGTTGATGCTGTTTTCTTTTACGTCAAATGGACTTTACTTTTCTGTCAAAAACAATTGTGTTATTGTTGAATTTTTCACTAAACAAGTTTCTATTTTTGTAGTTTGTCCCTGAAAAAGAGTTTAATGCCGAGCTGTACTAAAACAACTAAATACACAAAACTAGTGAGGCTACTGCTACAGAGTTAAGAATAAGCCTCAAAGGAATACTTCAGCAAGTAGACTACTACGGAGCAACCAAGTGTGAACACAGTCTGCAACACGGTAACCTAGCTGGGAGAGATACTTTGGGATCTTTGCCATGAGGCCCTTTATCTACTTATCTAGTCAGACGAACATGTGGATACCAATTTAATGTCTTAGCATGCAGTGGGAGGTAGTTCCTAGTGTCAATGCTATTGCGTAAGCACACTAGCTCAAAGTCTGAGGCATAAAAAAAGAAGTTAGATCACAGCGTTAAAGTAACTGTTGCTTTAGGACTTGTAAGCAAAATGGCTTCAAACTGTTTGCAAGCTGGTGAATTGGGTCCATCTCTAAACCTCAGTTGGTTGCTACATTGTCATGAGGGGTGGTTAGGTGTATTTAATGTCAGAAGACTACCGTCTGGAGACGAGCACCCTATAGAGGGTGGAGAAAGGGTGGAGAAAAGCGGAAATGGATGAGCGATTTCAATTGCATATGACCAGGCACTGAGCTGCGTTCTGAGACGAGGCTTTAAGCAACGACACTAAACCTCCCGGGATGGAGGAATGAACCTGCTAAAATTGTTGCTTCATTCCCCGCAATAGCCTGTGTAATTGAATCCAGAATGTGGACGATTTGATAGATAGCTTGACCCAGTAGGAATGTTCATAAATGTTTAGTGTGTTTTGGCCCTTGTATGTGTGTGTGTTTGTGTATGTGGGCATACTCATGTGTGTGTATTGCGACTTACATTGTATATTGTAGAGATTCAATAAAATGTGTCTATGCGTGAATCTGCTTGTGTGTGTTTCTGTGTGCGTCTGTGTGTGTATATGCCTGTGTTTGCGTGCGCCTTTAATTTGTTGTTGTTTAAAATCCCTCACCGTTGTATTACGAAGGTACATTCACACACACACACACACCTGCACGCAGAGCTCCGCCCTCCCACTCTAAGATCAAAAGGCCATAAATCTGTCTTCTGCATGTTGTTGAGCTGTGGAACCACGGCCTTGCTGCTTTACATTAAAGCCGTAAATCACCGGCTCCCTCTCAGCAGAACCCTCTGGACTAGTGGACCACTACGCGGGCCTCGGCCTCAAAGTGCGGGGGGGGGGGGGGGGGCGATTTAGGACGCAATGAGGGCCTCTCTTCGTGCAAGAAGGGGATGAGATGCATGATGGGAGACGGGGTGGACACGCATGGCGTAACTAAAGCATTGCTGTGGCGCTACCGAGCTACATTTCCAAATAATTACCCCACGACCCAGGTATTACACATGAACACGAATTAGGAGTGACCTTTGACATTTGAGGCGCGTCGGCTACAGTTTGAACTGTCCGGCCAAACTGTGTGCGTTCGATGGCGGTTAGTCCACCTTAGTTCAGCATGGGTGCGTTGGACCCCTCCCACACTTTTAATTGGTGTGGCAGTAATCGGTGCTACCTGATTCCGGGAATAACATTCTACACCTTAATTTTAGTTCAACCAGCTCCAGAGTCCCTCTTGAGTGTGAACAGTGTCTCAGATGTCTTGGGACCCTATGCAGTGCACTCACTTTGGCCAAAACATGTGCACACCATTCTGGACACATTTGACTTTAAGACCGGCGCTGTTTCCCAGATCGCACTGCAACAATTCCATCTAAGTTTCAACATCCCCCCCCCCCCACGCACACACACATTCCAAGACATCTTCTATCAATTCTTCTTTTATTCCTCAGTGAACAACGGTAAAATATGAGTGTGGTTCCCATCTTTCTTTATGATTGTTCCTCCAACTTCTTCCAGCATCCCCCCAACGGCTCTTAAAGCAGAACCGACTGGACCCGGCCGGGGGCCATTTAATGGGAGACGTTCTGCATGTAGAACATCATAGTTCTGTCTTCGGGCCTGATCAATATTATCTCAAAGACATACTAATTAAACCTAAACGGCGGAGCTCGTCAAGATACAAGAAGAAACTTTTGAACCTATAATTGGTCACAGGATTTGATTTTATTAAATGGCAGGTATTGTTTAGCCCATGCCAAGGGCAGAAACACACACACACACACACAACTGAACCCAGCCCAGAAAACAGGGGGCGACACCAGGTCAACTAAATGTAAACAGTGGGCTGCCTCACGATTTACGACGTTAGCGGCCACTGAAAACGAAGGGGGTACTCACACACATAGACACACACACACACACATAGACACACACACACACACACAGACACGCATAGACAGAACAAGAGGCCTGCAAATTCTCCCAAACATAATTACATTTTGCCAGCTTTTCAATCATTGAGGTGCCCGCTGTTGTTGACACGGGATTTGTTTGCTTTTAACTGACTCTGTAGTCGAGGTAGAAGAGGTGTTCTTTGTTTGTGTAGGGTAGTACTGCCGAGTTTTAAACATTTAGACCCCTTAGTTCAATTAGGTTATATTTTCAGTAATTAAGGCCAGACTTTGGTGCATGGGGTATCAACGGGGGGGGGGGTTGCCTGTATGCCATCAAGTCCTTCAACAACTGTTTACAGCCCAGGAAGTCTGACAGGACAGTGACAGTTGGAGGTCTGACAGGACAGTGGCAGTTGGTACATACATCTCGTAGATCTGTCTGTTTTCCAGATTCTTTCTAATGCTTTCTGAAGGTGACACAGTGTGTGTGTGTGTGTGTGTGTGTAGCCCAGCTGTCAAGGTCAATCCATACACCCCCACCTCCCTCCTCTCATGTCGTTACCTGTGTCCCCTACAGAGCCTGCTGCCCTGGGATAAAACAGAGCCCTCTGTCCCCCAGACCCCGGGCCAGACGCATAAATATTTCCCTTTCTATTTTCCAAAATAGCTTTTAATTTAACAACTTTTATGGCCCTAATATTAAGTGCATGTGTTTTACAAGACCCTGTGTCCTCCAACTCACCCCTGGACCGCCTTCTCCCTTAAATGTTTCTCCTTTCATCCTGAAGGAGAGGAGAGAAGGGGAGAGGAGAGAGAAGAGAAGGAGTGAAAAAAAAGAAGAGAATGGGAGAGAAGAGAAGAAAGGAGAGAAGGGAGAAGAAAAGGGGAGGTGGGGTGAGAATGGAGGAGAGGATAGAAGGAGGTGGGGTGAGAAGGGAGGAGAGGATGGAAGGAGGTGGGGTGAGAAGGGAGGAGAGGATAGAAGGAGGTGGGGTGAGAAGGGAGGAGAGGATAGAAGGAGGTGGGGTGAGAAGGGAGGAGAGGATAGAAGGAGGTGGGTGAGAAGGGAGGAGAGGATAGAAGGAGGTGGGGTGAGAAGGGAGGAGAGGATAGAAGGAAGTGGGGTGAGAAGGGAGGAGAGGATAGAAGGAGGTGGGGTGAGAAGGGAGGAGAGAGAGGAGAGGATAGAAGGAGGTGGGGTGAGAAGGGAGGAGAGGATAGAAGGAGGTGGGGTGATTTTGCAAAATTGTTTTTTGAAAAACGGTTCATCTTTTAATTAATTTCCTTAAAAGTTCAACCTATTGTTCCAGTCTCAGGACTTTGAAAAATATATCAGAAAGCAAAGCCTCCAATGAAATATACCAGAGTAGAATCCCCCTTCACACATCTGCCCGGCCCGTACTCTGCTTGCAATGCATTCCCTTGTTTTCAGATGGAGTTCCAACCCTCTGGTGAGTTACGGCTGCTAGCTCACCAGCCCCACGCATCACCATTCATCACTGTGGAAACCCACTGTGAACGTAGGGAGGACGGTCTGGCCGGAGGGAGAGGAGGGCGGAGAGGAGAAAGGAGGAGAGGAGGAGGACGAAAGTAGTCCCGCCCCCCCTGGGGTCAGGATGTGCTGTCCATCAGGATTACACGTCTGTTTGCCCAGCTTGCTGCATGTGGATTTGGGGACAAAACACTTTGTGGACCCCTCACTTCCTTTCTGAAGAGGCTTGAGCGAGCCGTGTCAATCCAAAGGGGAGGAAGGGGAGACCTAATCTCAGGAGCTAATCTGAACACACACAGGTCATATCCTCCCTTCTGGATCATCATTTCCCAGCTTGTTGGGACATCCTTAGGGAGAGACCTATCACACACATCCCACACATCACACACACAGAGGGAGGGACCTCTTGAGATTGGGATAGATCCAGGTGCTTTGTCCATCTCCTAGGGGAGTACACATCCTTTCGTACCTAATCCCCTGTTCTATGTTTCTTCCCCTCTCTCCTTCCATTCATCCACTCCCCTTCTATCCCGCTCCCCCCTAACTCTTCCTCAACAACTCCTCTATCCCCGCTCCTACTCAACTCCTCCTCAACTCCCCCTCTATCCCTGCTACTTCTCAAATCCCCCTTAACTCTTCCTCTCCCCCCCCCCATCCATATACTAAATATATCTGATGTCACCTGAAACTCCTACCTTTCTCCTTGGGGTGTGTGGGGTAAATACATCACTAAACGTTTAAACAACAAAAAGGAAACAATTCCTCTTCCAACTCATGCCGTTGGTCAGAACAATAACCTTTACCATGAATTCTGATCCCCCAAGTATCTGGATCTGTGGAATACAGTCTGGTAGTTTTAGAGAGATCATGTCTATAATGCTTTATAACATCAGTGCTGGAGAACAGTTTAAAGTAGGCACAACTCATGGCTAGAATTAACTAGCCTGTAAGAGCGAAGATGAAAAAACCCTCTGTTAGTTGCACTTTGTTAGGTGCACACAAAAACACACAAAGAGACACACGCACAAACAGAGACACACAGGCAAGCAGAGATGCACACAGACACACACACAGACACACACACACACAAACAGAGACACACACACACACACTCGGGTTAACCAGTCTGATAAGTGCTTATTATATTCACCTTGAAATTGTGTTTCCCTCGTTGACTCCCCATTTAGTACCTGAGACCCTACACAACCCCAACCTAATAAATTAAACTGTGTTTCAGGGGTTGGCTGCGTCACAAAGAGAACTCCATAGCCAAGGAAGTACACTACATGTAAGCGGACCCAGGGGATGCCAGTTAGAACCTGATTGGAAGAAGTGTGCTATGCAGGGGACAGGCTGCCATTCAGGATTAAGGCTAACCCTGACATTCCTCTGGTTCATCCATCACGCCGTTTGACAATAGCCACAACCGCTGTTCACTGCAACGCTAAAAGCTTTTTATGTGAAGCGCTTGTGGTGTGTGTGTGGGCTTCCAAGTACATGTCTGTGTGTGTGTGTGTGTGTGTGTGCATTATCTACTCTTATTGATGTATTTCTTTCCTATCTGAAGCGGAGAGGCCCTGACTTCCACAACTCTGGTATTGTGTATGACACAGCAAGGTGTCACCTCTTTGGATTCCTCTTGTAATGTTTAGGCATCCCGTTTCAGCTCCTCTCACCATCATCCATCCCCTCCAATCACTCCTCAGCCACACTCAGACATGTAAAAACAACAATTGCTGCCCAATGAGAAATGGCTGTGTGTTTCTTTTCTTAATCCCCCCCTCTTTCCTGCAGTGCTGCTTTATTTAAAACACACTTAGCTCAGCGAGCTGGAGAGAGGGGCGGTAGGAAGGAAGAAAGAAAGCCAGAGAGAAAGAGAAGGAGGGGTGGAGAAGTGTAGAGGGAGATAAAAAGAATGAAATGGTATATATATATAATGGCACCGAAAGAAACAGTAACAGATGAAGAGGGCGAGGGGGAGTTTGGTCTGGTCCAAGGAGACGTTTGACATCTTCATTGATGTCAAGCGCCTCCGTCCTGCATGTCTCTCATTGTGTCACCGTCACATCGTACATTTGCATAACAAGTCGTCCCTCCAACGAGACGCCCCGTCGCCACAACGACGCCGGATTGACCCCGCCCACCGACAGCTGGCCAGCCAGGCACGGGAGGAAGTGGAAGATGCGTGGCTTTCCCTGTTTTCTACGAATTCACACGTTTTCTCCCTTTTTCATCGGTAGTTGTTGTTTCAGTGGAATTTTGGAAACTTCGCTTGACATTTTGATTCCCCAAAAGGGAAATTACCATTGCCTACTCCAGACAAAGTGAATTTCAGAGCATCTCAAAAAAGCAGACAAGTTGAAAAAAAGAATTTAAACTAAAACAATTTCAAGCCCTATTCCCTTGTTGACAAACAGAGGGATCATCTGTGTGGATGAAGCGTTCCTTGTGAATGGGGTCAGCTAGTTACCATCACTGACTCCCACAATCCCACTCATTAAGAAACCCAACAAGGTACAGAGGAAGGTCCAGCTATTTCCAACTTATCCAACTAGACACAGTGAAAACAAAAACAAGCTACAAAATGGCCCCCCCAACCCCCTCTCCTTTAAAGAGAGAAACAGAGATGATTTGTAAATAGCTAAGTAGAGACAATTAAATAGTTGCCGATAGTTGAATGGACACAGAGATGGTTAAACAGTTGGGTAAATTGTTTGAAATAGTAAGTGGCCGTTGGGCTCCCTGTAGCTTTATGTCGGGGGGGGGGGGACGTCTTTATCAGAGAGAGTATTATTCCACAGCACGCCGTCCTGCACGGGAACATCCCCCCCATGCTCCACTGACTCCACATAAACACACAGCGCTCCGTCTCCGCAGCACAAATGCCACCCTATCTCCCTCGACCGGGATCCACAGGGTCTCCGTGGTGGCTCCGACCAGAAGAGGAACCCTCGACAGGGAGCAGGGTTCCATTTGGGAGTCGGGCCACCGCTGCATCGCTGCCTGCTGCTCTGATAGCCTACATTGCTTCTTATAAACCGTCCATGGTCCATAAATCGTGCCGAGGCGAGGCGGCCACTGCAGTGCGGCTCCTCTGGGAACGGTCGCGTCAGGAGCCCCTCTTTCTCTCCCGGGCTGGGGTTTGCTTAGTAAATGGTGCGCTGCCGTCCCTGGGCAAGGCAGGGAGAGGATAACCCAGGGAGAGAAACAGAGACGTGGTGCCACTGAGAGAGAAAACCACCAACAGGGTTTGGACCTGGCTAGGGTGGTGCTACCTCAGATTAGCAACCCAAGCTGAAGCCACCATCTCATCCATGTCTTTCAGGTCTTTCTGTGTATTTATCCTGTCCGGAAAAACTGTGTCCTGCCGCTGTGTCTGTTTATTTGGGCTCTGCCGCCGTAATGACCATGCTCTTCCACTCACCCCGATCCACTTGAAAGAAGAGCGTGTTCTGAACATACAGTAACTCATAGTTTGACATTATGAAAAAATGGCGGGTCTCAGGCTTAGAGAGGACAGACTCGGCTTTCTCGACACGCGTTTGACGGGACTTTCAAATACAGAGCGACATTCACACAAAATGGTGGCCAGCCGCTGAGTGAGATATAAGTGTCGTCGCCAACAGACTACAACTGCAACATTTTACGCCATTATATCTGCAGAGGCCTGAACACACTGGTCCTGCTAGAGGGATTTATTCAGTGTCAGACATGCGTATTCTGTTTCCATGTCTACCAGTAGGCCGTCACATCAGTTAACTGAAGACATAATGTGCAGATGAAGACGTAGACCCATGTAATCACAACAATAACAGTAGATTTTATTGTGGTGTGACAATTTCTATTACATTCAAGGATCTCGTACATTCAAAATTAAGATTATGTATACGTGCTGTGAAGTGAATGAAGTGTACACAAGTTGTGAACAAAACTAAAACTCTTGACATTCAGAAGTCACGTTGTGACTGTTAAACGAAGAGAATACGGTCTAATTGGCAATTAAAAAATAACGGTTGACCCACAAAGTCAGGCTCTCCAACTCTGACGTGTTATTTGTATTTAGGACAAACGAGTAAGGGTTAACGCGTCAAAACTAGATTTATGACACATTATTACTCACAGTTTGGGTCGGACAAAATGGGCCGATGCCACAGGAAGTGGAATTTATGGTGGCACCGGTGACACCAGAGGGAAGGGTCCGTATGGAGCCTAGGTACAGTACCCAACTTTGGGGTAAAGTGTTGATTCATGGGAACACACATGCCAGACACTAACTTACAGCCTCGACTGTTTGCTGGGATCTTATGACGCGTCAGGCCGAAGCAGCAGGCAGGGAACACGTGAAGCATGTGACAGCAGAGAACGTGAAGCATGAACACATGAAGCATGTGACAGCAGAGAACGTGCAACGGCAGACAGACAGCACATGACAAACAAAATGGATGATGTCCTGTTGTGAGTTCTATCTCCAGGGGGGTTGTTACATTCTGTATTTTTCTGGCAAAAAGAAATAAAGATGTAGAGGATAATTTCTGTCTCCCTTCCCCATATATAAGCAGGGTCAGAGTTCAAAAGGAACAGAAGGCATGGTCAATTCTGGTGATTAAAAAAGTGATTTAAAAAGGAATGTATTACTTAATATATGGACGTGGAGTACTTAAGTCTTGCTTATACAGTACATTTAGTCCATGACGCACTTTCAACAAAAGACTGCCAAACATAGCCCTTCAAATGAAGAAATGCAGATAATGACTGTATATGCATTAGCCATGTATGGCTCTGTTCTGAACCTTGCCCATCTATCCTGGGAGGTGTATTTATGTCAGGGTTTCTATAGAACAAGCTAAGCAGACGAATGACTAACAATAGCTGAGCATTTTGAGTCCGCAGTAGCACACTACACCTCGCCCGATGTAGGGCACTACTTTTGACCAGAGTCCCACAGGCCTCGTTCAAAAGTGGCACACAATAAAGTGAACAGTGTACCATTTCAGACGCAAACGCCGTCTTGCTGTGTGATTAACACGCGCGGCGTGAAGGTGGAAACGCATCCTCGCCGCGTTGAGTCGTGACAAGGTGAGAGCGCATCTCGCTGACATTTTCCTAACCCATCACTGACGTGCGACTGATGAATGCGGGTGAAGTACGTGGGTGGGTGTTGGCTTGGTCTTACATTGCTGCGAAGCAAAGATTTTGCTAAATATATTTTGCACACACAACATTTAAACAACCAATAGCTGATCGGCATTGATTTTTGCTTAACATATTTTTTTTACGTTAACATCGAGATAAAGACAACAATGCATGTTTTTTTATGGCAACCAAAATCTCCAAAAGAGTTGCGATTTACCTTTAACTTTTTGTGCGTCGACAAGTACCACGAGAACGTTTTTGCTTTCGTATTTAATCTGACAGTAGTTCTATGATCCATTATAATTAAGGTCTGAAGGCACGTGTTGAACCCTTTAAGGCGTTACGTTGATCTACACGCCCCATTATTGATGACAATTTTGAGCAACTAACACCTGCAATAATCCCAATATATTACTACTATACTATTATAAGTCATAAACAATCATATCGCAAAGGTATTTCATTCAAATAAAGCTGAAAAATGTACACATTAAAGGATAACCAACACTTATACTTACATCGAGTGTTCGGATTATTATATTTATTCGATTGAACAAGCTTTTTTCCTTAACAAAGTAATGTAAGTGTTAAAGATTGAAATTACAAATAGTTTGGACAGGTTTTTAAATAAAAAAAAACGAATAGAAGACGTGGCTTTAGGCCTGAGCTTTATCACGGTTGTACAGCGGCTGGAATTCGCCCGTCTCTCCCGCTTGAACTTGCGTCTGTTTACTTTCGGAGGCCAGTTTTTCCTCCTACAACCAGTTAAAAAGGTGAGACAAAGTTTAACTACAGGCACTTTCAATCCTGTAGAGGGACACAGTTTAATTAAAAGGCCGAACTTTACCGGTGCAGTTATCCATTAGCTGATAAGTAGTGAAGGAAACCGTCTGTAAATCAAACGCTTCGTTTATAGCTTGGACAGTATATAGGCACACTGTATTTCTCATCTAGGAGAAACCGACAGATTCACACAAACAAGTTCTAAGGTCTCTTGCTTTTAGATGAATTAACTGTACAGTCCGATAATTAGTTAGGCCTATACCTAACATATAGAATAACAAAAAATACAGGTTCTCTTTTTACCGTTGTGAATATTCAGACTATTTTCGTTTTACCACCACTTTAACTACTGCTACTAATGCTAATGATAATAATAACCAAATTAATAATAATAATGTCATTCAAAATCATGGACTATCACAACATGTTTGGTCAAAACGTTTCCTGCTCGGTTCCATCATGTGGAGATCCATAGTCTCTCCCCGCGCCCAGCCACCCCTCCACAGACAATGGCCTCTCTATAATTTTACCGAGCCTTAACGTGAGACTTTTGCCGCTCCTAATCTCGTTGCAATCTCATACCTTTGGCAGGCCGGCCGTCTGAAAGCCAGCAGGCTTAGTTTCTCTGTCTGCGTCCCCAATGCAACACCGTTGCTTATACAGCGCTATTTTTTTTTTTAACCAAAATCACCTAGTGCACTATGTAGGGAATGGGCTCCGTTTAGAACTCAGGCCCTGTCTCACAACAGTTGCATCATAGTTCACTGTCAGGTGCTTTATCCCGGGTGCGCGGGGATCAAAGCGGAGGGCGAACATAAGTGCTTATTGTACTGAATAGAAACGTAATACTTCATAGCCTGGGAGAAAAGAAAGAAGAGCGAGAAGATGATGGTGAATGCGTTTTGGCATTCATGCACGGGGGCCTGTCGGTATTATCCCCGGGCCCGGGAGCAGGTGGGGGTCGGCGGGGGCCTCTCATTAAAGGCTAACACAGTCGTCGTGCTTTATTGGATCCGGTCTCACCTGGTGAACGGAGGAGCCGACCTATCTTGCGCTTACCCGCGCCTGATATCCGAGGCGCTTCTCTCTTTCATTTTCTCTCTTCCTTTCTTTCTCTCTCGTGTCCTGGCTGCCTGATGGCATCCGCTGCCAAGGTGACCCTGAAAGGGAGAGAAGACACAGACAGACATGGAGAGAGAGATATTCATGGTGGTGCTCTATGACTGAGGCGTGTTCCCATCAGTCATCGTGTTTCCGGCAGAAAAACTGAACTGTACAGGGATGAAAATCTAATTATGGACTATATGACCGGACACTATCATAGTATACCCTCATAGTAAACATATCCTACAAACGTGCAGTATTCTCAAGTGTGTTTGGGTTATAATCCGTAGGGTGACCCGTGTTGGTTATCAATGGGATCAAATTATGCCGTCACGGCTTTAGTATCACTGCAGTTGGCAAATAGGCTACCGTATCTCTAAATGCCTGCGACAAATATACATCCCTGTCGGCACCACCAACTTATTTTACTTTGTCTCTGTTAATAAACACGCTCCGCGGTGGGCGCGCCCTGGCGTGTAGCTTCACGCGCATCTCCCCACGAGCCTCTCCCGCGCAGATCTACATTAATAGCTGCTGACAGGATTCCTTGTGCGCCGGAGACATCGGCAGTATTTACCAAAAGTCTCGGTTTGGCGCTCACTGCTGCTCCGTGGATCAATTAGGTAATGGTGGAGAGATAATACATAGGAACGACTCTGCTATTTGCCTACAGAAATTAAAATAAAACGAATGCTTCATTTTTCAGACTCTTGATGTTGATGACAAATTTAAGTAGTATGGTAATCTCAATCAGTCAGTTTGGAGTTTTTCAACTGTATGTGTTTTTTCAGGAGTTACATTTCCATGAACAATGCGTGCCTAAAAGGGTTTCTCCAAATACAGGAAAATAAATGACATTAAAAAATGTAAATGTGTTGCATAAAAATGTCTTCCTGAAATGTTGTGCTAAGACTTGAGACAATTTTAAATTTAAATCAAAAATAACTAGGATGGTAAAACTATGGAGCTCACTTAAAGACATTGTAAAACTATGAAAATACATTTTCACCATTCGTGAATATAAATGCAGTGTTTTAATGTGTGTGTGTATATATATATATATATATATATATATATTTATACGTGTGTGTGTGTCCATGTGTATATATATATATATATATATATATATATACACACACACGTGTGTGTACACACACACACATATCGGCTACATATAAGTGTGTGTGGCCCATTCTCAAGTTATTCACGTCACAGCAATTATGTCGGTATTCCTTATGCTCATTTGGAGAGTGGCCTATCGCATGTGTTTGACGTGAGGGCTTTACCAGTCCTTCAGAAATGTGAAATACGATCTCATGACTTCATTCCCCACTGAACGTCCGCAGCTATCAACCGTTCAAACCGCCCCGCCAACCCTGGATCCTTCTCTTCTGACATTTCTACTGAACATTTCTTTTGAAAAGCTTTCAAGTAATAACAGGCCAATACCTCTACGGCCTCAGAAGGAATAGGAATTGGGGCTGTCTGATCGTTATCGAAAGTATAGTTTGTCGTCGGCCCTCCACCCCACCCCACACTAAGTAATTTGTGTTTTTTTCTCTCCCTTGTTTTTAGTCTCAGAGGCCATTTGACACTGTTCAACTAAAGCTGCAGTCATGTATGAACATTTGAAACCTACTCTAAATTCAGAACTCGTAGCCTACTATTCTCCACAACACGTTTCCAATCATCTGGGTGACTCTGTGCACTTTAATTTAGCTAGTCATTTTTCAGCCCTAATGGAACTAATATCTTCGCTGCAGTTAACCGCATTATTCTTGCTTTCCTGTCTGTTGGCTTCCCTGCATTAGTTTGAAAAAATAAAAAAAATCTGCTATGGCTTGGGGTTATACAAATGAAACCAGCTATTCTGTGAAATCTCACTGGAGACTGTTTGGTTGGGAAGCCAACCGGGCGAAATCTTTGCTGGAGTTCGTTTAGTGAAGGCTCCGTGCTCCAGCCTTGGGAGATATAATGAACGCCTGTTGTATTTAATGGACAAACAGCAATCCGCCATCGCCTGACCTCGCGCTGGCTCTGCCTCGGCTCCATTGATCATGCCCCTTATGAGATAATGCAATTACAAACATCAATAAGGAGCTGCGAGGGGAATCATTATGTGTTGACAGTGATAAATGATAGCGCAGAAAATAGCTGGCCTTTCTCTCGAACAATCCGCGCGAGGCCCAAGGGGCTTTGAGGGCTGGGCCCAGTCGCCAAGGAAACAGATGACATCCAAAATGGCCCTAGCAATAGACAGTCCGTCTCTTCTTCCTTTCCTTCTCTCTCCACAGATTTCTCCTCTCTCGATGTTTCGACTGCCTTTGTTTCAACCAGCTGGCGAGACCACAACCAACCTTGTAATGTCTTAAGTTTTGAATTTAGAACGACTGCGATGGGCCCGTTACGTCGGCTGGCTATACCGTCGTATTAAGACATTGTTTTTATTGATTTCATCACTACACGTTATTGTAAAAGCCAGACCCAATATATATTGTTATGTAGGCTATGTTTCCTAAATAAGTATTAATCCATATGACACACTTAGGGCCACATAATGGATAGCTGAATACCGCACGCCTGAAAGTTGATCAACGAAATTTCAGCTGCCAGCAGCGTCTCGGAAACGGACGACTACATACCCTTTATTAGTAGGCTACGGATGGTGTCAGATTTTTCGTTTTAAAAAGTAGGCACAGACCAGTTATGTGAGGGTTAGGCCTACACTTCTTTGTCAATTCAGCTGACAACTTAAAGGATTCATCAATCAGGGGAAAATCACTTGAGTTATTTAAGTAGCCTATTGTATTTTTAATATTAGGCCTACTATTGAAACAATACTATTTCAAGGCGTAATGTAGGCCCACTAATATAACAAAGTTAACTTAGTAAAGATTCGTGGTTTAAAACGAATTTAAATGCGTGTTATTTAGCAAATCAAGCTAAACAATAATGGGGCCCACGGTGGGATAAACATATTATTATGTATTTCTAAATATCTTGTATTTATAGTAATGTCATTTACGACATTATATTTTTCATCCACAAATAAAAACAATGTTATTAGCTATTTCGAAGACCAGGCCTACTGTTCCCCATTCAGGACAGCATCGCGCCTTTCCTCCGGCCCAGAACCACGGAATTGTGATCGGTCATAGTTTCCGGCAAAGTACATCTTAAACAACTGCACGACAGTATCGACTGCCACAAAAACAACCAGGCAGTCCGAGATCGGCGTATGTCTTGCGGGACAGGACGGTCGACATGCTGGCCGCAATCCTGCGTGTTGCTGCTTCCCAGATTGCCCCATATTCCCTAAATCAGACCGGTTCACTGATTTTGACCAGGGCTAATTTCAGCAGTCGCGCACTATGAAGTGTACAGGGTGCTATTTGTGGCAGAACCGTGTTTGTGGCGTTGTGTGCGTTAGGGAGAACCGACCGGATTGTTCCAGGTGCACCTCCCCGGCTTTGGGAGAACACATCCATTATTATGACAGTTCATTTCGTGGTCAGGCACCGCAGTTTGTTTCCATTTGAAGGAGACTGGGACTCCTAGTTTTTTTTGGCCATTGCAATTTAGGATGAGGCACAGGAAATATGTTGGAATTTGAATGATTTTATATGGATTGGTTCTTGTCTAAGCCTAAAAGTGAAGGTGAAAGTATTAAATTCGAAGATTCTGCAAAATTCTCCTACATTGAAGTCGACAAGCAGGAAAGACACATGCTTTGGTTAGGTATTCCAAGAAAAAAACACAAATGGACAATATTAAAAAAAAAATATATATATATATCATTTGTTTACTACATGACAAAAGACCGATATATGGAGTTTACATTGTTGGAATGATTTTGTTTGTTACTAAAAAATGGAGTCTATATATATCCCTATGTATATTCCTCTTTAATTCACTTGATTTGATGCAATATTTAGATGGATAATTAGGCCTAGGCTACTCGAAATAATGTTTTGGCGTTCGATTCACACACAAAACGCCTGTAAACGGTGAGATGGCCCCTCGTAAAGTCCCTCCTAAATGTCCCCCAGAGTTACAGTTACCCAGAAGATGGCAGTCAAACATGCCATTTATCAGCGGCTGTGTGTGTCTGGCTGTCTCCACAGCTCCCAACGGCCAAGGGCTCAGGAATTCAAATCTCGGAGTCGAGCTGCGGAAGACGCTTTGCAATTAATACGTCGCCTGGGTTTTTAAGAGTAGGGTTTTAAAGTGTAAATACCATTCGGTTCTGTAAAGGCAGTAAACATACAATAGTCGCAGAATGCCATTAGTTCGGGGCGGAGACTGAAAGGGGATAGCATATTGATTTATACATTCATATTATTCTACACACAACAAATACCCCCCTGTACAGCTAAATTCTACTTTCGCTTCCCATCAAAATGTATCAAATTATTGAATATTAAACTCTTTTTGTAGCCTATTTAGTCAAATATGGACTACTTTTAAGCGTTCAAGCGGGGAATCTTGAAAACATGCCTCTCGAGACCACTGTGTCAAGATTTCGCTACCGAAATCTTTCCACTGGATGCAACGATGCGTGATCTGGAACAAATCTTCCAACAATTTTGGCAACATTTGTGTAGGCCATAGATTTATTTTGATAAACAAGTTATCATTCGATGTGTTTTTGATCAAGGCACAATTTCTTTGATAATCTCCCTTCGCTCTTAAAGCAAATTCTAACATAATAATACAATTGTGGCCTATAATGTCTGCCTACACATTTAAACAGTGAAAGTCCACATATCACGGTTGTTCAAATCTACTCCCCAGTTTACTTGCATATACTTGACAGCTATCCGATCTTATTATGCATTTAAGCGTTATCTTACGAGTGAACAACTAAATTGTGTTGGTATATTATGTTACCGGACCGATGGTAGGATACACATTTTCTCAAGGTTAAGATTATTTTCTTGTGACTTCCGGGTTTAAGTACGTGTCAACACCTCCGATACAGCTAGACAGGCATGCACTGCACATGATTATGCACGCGCTGAAAAGATAAAACATATCAAATTAAATATACCAGGTGTGCAAATAATTATTATACCAGGTGTTCATTTACATTTTCCAAAGTGTTCAGTTATTGTTTTTCCAGGTTTTTGCATAACAGTTATTTATTTACAATGTACTGGTAAATATAAACTCTTAAAAATGAGATCTGTAAAAAGAAAAATATTAGCATGTTTTCAAACACATGCGAGCACACACATTCACACATTCACACATATACACACACACACTCTGTCTGTTATACATTCTCTCTGGTACTGGTTAAGGGGTAAAACTGTGAACGGTCAACCTGCTGCTAGATCTCTGACTACAGGGGGGAAGTTAACACTAAGAGATTCAAACATAGCGGTGTGTATTAATCCACAGGAGACAGCAATCGTACATTGATGCAATTCAAGTTTGGAGCTGTCCAATGTTTCCCACCATCTATAGCCGAGTCCCATCTATGTGCAAGACTTACAAAAGATGGCACAGACAGCACACACGCCCAGGCCATCTTTCACCCATCCAAAAGAGAGGCCTGGAAGAAGACTGGTTTGATCGAATTATTGGTTTATTCACATATTTTCCATTTCTTTTTTAATTAAACGCGAGGTGTCAGGGAGGAGTCTGGAGGTCAGAAGGACGGCTCACACATAGTGTGGAAAACAAACAAACAAAAACAATAAAGTTTCACATCCTTTGTTAAAAAAAAACCCTATTAGAAACAATGTAATATCCAGAACAATACCATAGCCTTTACAATACTTAAATTCCCAGTTCTCTTTGAGAGTCCAGCGTAGCTTTACAACAGGATACAATATGGCCTCCTCCCTCCTTCCTGCTCTTCAGGAGTTGATATATTCTTACTTTCAGGCTCTCTTTTACTTTCCTTTTTCTCTTACTGCTCCTCACTTCAGTCGTACGTTCTTAAGGGCACCCTGCGTTTCGTTAGTGTCCCGGTGAATACAGACATTGGCTTCTCCTGGACCCTGACCCATCTCTAGTCAGACGAAGCCGGGGCAGAGTTCCTCCAAAAAGGGCAATTTTTTTCTCTCTCCAAGGAGTCCACAGTAAGTAGCAAATGCTCTTCTCGCTTTAGTCTTGGGTAAGGAAAACACCCTACAAGTCTTTAGTCTTGGGTAAGGAAAACACCCTACAAGTCTGTTGATATTCATTTTCTCTCAATCGCTCTTTTTCATAGGGGGGTCCCTTAGGGTCTACCGGGCTAGGCAGTCCGGCCTCCCGGCAGAGTGGTGAATAGGGAGAATTGCAGCGCCGGGCCAGTGGTCGTCTAGGAACCGGACGCTGGCAGAGGGAACGGGCAGCGGGTTGGTGGAAGATCTCCCTCTCATCTCTGCACGGTGTGGAGCAGGCTGTCGTTCTGCCGGGATGGGTGATGCGTGGTGGTGAGGAGGGGGCTGTAGTTGTCATGGTCGGCCCCCCCCCCCCGCCCGGCAGGCCTCAGAGTGGCCCTGTCACCGGACGGGTCATCTCCCTGGTATGCCCTGCAGTCCTGGAGGAGAGGAACACAACGAGGGATCAGTGAGGAGTTTTGTGCAGGAGGTTTGTTTGAAACGAAGTAAAACTAGCCTGCATCTAGGGCTGGGGTGGGATGAAAAACCAAGCTCATTAGACATGCATTATTCAGAATCCAAGGTCAGTAGCTGCTGCTATTGGCAGCTAAGCTAATAGGGGTCCAAATAAAATACAAAATTAATTCATACGCTGAAATATGTATAGGGCAACCACTGATTGGCGATTCAGCTGACCCAGAATGACCAATGAGGAGGACAGCATTAAAAGCAGCTGTAAGAAAAGCTGTTCACACTCCCCCGGATGGAGTCAGTATTCACCGCTCTAACTGGCCCCTTCTCTCATCCCCCTTCTCTGTCCATTCCCTCATTGGATCAACCCCCTTCTGTGTCCATTCCCTCATTGGCTCATCCCCCTTCTCTGTCCATTCCCTCATTGGCTCATCCCCCAACTCTGTCCCTTCCCTCATTGGCTCATCCCCCTCCTCTGTCCCTTCCCTCATTGGCTCATCCCCCTTCTCTGTCCATTCCCTCATTGGCTCATCCCCCTTCTCTGTCCATTCCCTCATTGGCTCATCCCCCTTCTCGGTCGAATCCCTCATTGGCTAATCCCCCTCATTGGCTGTGCAAATTGTTTGGGGAGCAACTGCATTCATATGGGCTGGGCCACATTCATTGTTTTAGCACATGTGCTGGAGTTTATGTGATCATGTCCTGGCAAAAGACGAGTCGTCAAACAACAATCGACTAGAGTGCACCATTGTGCTATTAGTTGCACATGTCCCTGTAGGTAGGGACAACCCTCTCAGAGCACTAGAGATAGGAAATATCACTACTAAAATCAGCCCTTCGGAGACCCTAGACAGGGACCACATCTGATCAGTCCACCTGAGTAACCCTGCTTAAAAAGTAGTGTACCACTATTTACTAACAGGGTGCAATATAGCCCGGGACTTGTGCTTGACATAATCTTAATCTACCCTTCCCCAAGGTCACTGAAGGGGTGTGTGTGAGAGATACATCACAGGGTTTACTGTGGGTTTAGTGTGTGTGAGCTAATCCAGTATTTTCCGTAATGCCACTTTAAGACCAGTGTGAGGCCACTTCAAGACATGTGTGAGGGCACTTTAAGACATGTGTGAGGGCACTTTAAGACATGTGTGAGGGGACTTTAAGACATGTGTGAGGGCACTTTAAGACATGTGTGAGGGGACTAAGAACAGTGTGAGGGGACTTTAAGAATAGTGTGAGGGGACTCTAAGAACAGTGTGAGGGGACTCTAAGAACAGTGTGAGGGGGCTCTTAAGAACAGTGTGAGGGGACTCTAAGAACAGTGTGACGGGACTCTAAGAACAGTGTGAGGGGACTCTAAGAACAGTGTGAGGGGACTCTAAGAACAGTGTGAGGGGACTCTAAGAACAGTGTGACGGGACTCTAAGAACAGTGTGAGGAGACTCTAAGAACAGTGTGAGGGCACTTTAAGACATGTGTGAGGGGACTCTAAGAACAGTATGAGGGGACTCTAAGAACAGTGTGAGGGCACTTTAAGACATGTGTGAGTGCAAAGCCAAACACAGGTTCACTAAGATCTACTCCAACTGAAACAGGTTCACCGAGGTCTACTTGAACTGAAACACAGGTTCACTAAGATCCACTCCAAATGAAACACAGTTCCACAGATATCTAATCCATCTGAACAAAGCTTTACTGAAACTTATTTCAACTGAAACACAAGTTCACTGAGATCTACTTTGACTACATCGATCTTCAACTTCTTCATGAGATTTACCCCAACTGAATCACAGGTTCTCTGCTATATATTTCAATCACGATTGGCCCATAAAGCTTTGTGTTATTTTGTATAAAGGCGTTAAACCCAACCTCAGAAAAACCCACACTAAGACTGGACATTAGTAGTGACAAGAGTAATTTTAATACTGAGCCATTTTGGAAGATATTAAATTGACAGGACCAATTTGCCTCAAAGTAAGATTTAATATTCTAATATTTCAATTTCTAAAAGTAACCCAATGCATAAGGTCTGCAAATAAGGGGGACATTATAATGATGATGCTTGTATTTCTCTTTTTCAGCTCTCATAAGGGGAAATACAATAATGGCTGAGCCTGCGCTCAGCAGGGAAGGATGAGGTATGAAGGATGAGGTATAAGAATCCACTATTTCCCTGTGCACTCCTGCATTCTGTCGCAGCACCTCCCTTTTCCCTCAGTCCTCCTCTCTGGGAACAATGGAGTCAGGAGCCTCTGCGGGTGAGTATGGGCCACAGTGGAAACGCAGGCATTGTGCTCAGATTAGAGAGCGACAGGGAGGACACACACACACTCGCAAAATAGACACACACACCCTGTCCTATAGGCTGATACCTGAGATGGCACAACTCTGTCGACGCGTGTGCTCCCCACACACACACACGTACATACACACACAAAAGAATGAAAGAGCCACTACAAGATCACAAAAGACAGCGTGGTGAAGGAGAAGGCCTCGCTACAAAGAAGGAGAGGAAGAACCAGGCACCTGTTTCTGGTTTGTCTTTACATCCGTCACTCCACCTGGCTCGTTCAGAGCCCGACTGGAGGAATGTTACCCCAGGAAACGCTTACCTGGTCGATTCCTCCCATTTCTGAGACGACCAAGATGTCTTAAAAGGCCAAAAAAACGTTATGAGACAATTGGGCAGAAGCTAATGGGCCAGATTAGAACGACATGTTGATTAGGACGGCGTGCCGATTAGGACGGTGTGTCGACTGAGACGATTAGGACGGCGTGTCGTAGTGCACCTGACTGAAAGGGCAGCCCACATCTGCACAGCCATAACATGTGTCCATTTTAATAAGCCAATCAATACACTGGGCTCCCGAATCCACTCCTCTCCCTCCAACAGGCCCAGCGGGGCCAAATCAACAGGGGACCTTCTCTCAGACAATACCCCGGGCCAAATGTCTCCATAGGGACTTGTTTCTCCGGCCACTCGTTCAAAGTAAAAGTTCAGCCCCTGGGGGAAAAAAAGGGAAAAGGGGAAATCTTGACCCCAGTACAGAAGGTTAACAAACTCCTTCTCTAATGACTGGAGAACTGAATCTCCGGACAAAAGGTCCTCAGCTGGGCCCGGCCTGGCAACACAGGGGGTCACGGAACACAGGGGGTCACGGAACACAGGGGTCACCCAAGCATTCTGCTTCCAAACGTTCTAGAAGCCAAAGGGGAGGAGCATGGAGGGGGAGACTGTTCCACATTCCAAAACAATAGTTCATTAGAATTCCATCCCTGCGATCACTATTGTCCTGGAAACAATACTACAAAAAAAATTACAGTTTTGATTTTGCCCAACCTTGGCTAATTTTGTGAGTGGACAAGTGGGGGGGGTGGGTTTGGTGAAAAAGAGGGGAAAAAACAGTCATTGTTCTGCTATCAAAGGCCGGGGGCATCTTCTGCTTGAGTTGCTAGGCGTTATCTTGGCTGACAGGTGTATTGTCTTGCGGAGCCATAATCTCTATAATCGCCACGGTAACAGAACATAGCGCTGTCACTAAGTAGAACTAATTGGCTTAAGTTTTAAGTAACATTGCCGTGTTCGGAGAGCACACCTCCATTCAATCTCCTGTCCTGGGACTCACAGGCAAATAACTACTGCTTTAGCCTTAAGGCTTATTCAGCACCCCCCACCCTCGCAGGCAGCTAATGAAAATACCATATAAAATATAATGAACCCCATAGTTTCTTAATCAAATAAGATAACCCCTCCCTCTGTAATAACCTATTAATTTAATTGGTCATGAAAGAATATAACACATCACTTACATTTAATTGACCTAGAAAGGAAAGTAACAATATTTAAATTAGACAAGCTAGCTTGGAGGTTTAAACGTCCGTGTTCCCAATGGGGGCCTATTCCCTACTCGAGCCCTATCTGGCCTGGTCAAAAGTAGTGCCCTAGATGAGGACGAGGGGTGTTTGGGGTGAATTTGTAATGCGTTGGCTTGTCCACCTCTTTTCCCATCCACCTTCACCACTTCCTGTTCTACTCTTCTTCCTCTGTCTTCACCCTCCGTGTCTCATTGAAAATTCCTCTGGTGGCCCAATTAGGGTGTGTGTTCAGCAGACAAATTGAGGCTGTTTACAGCAATGTCTTCTGGGAAAGCAAGCAGCTGGCAGAAAAAAACGTAGCTTGGACAGTGGCAAGCCACCCCTCTTGTTTACATGCACGCAAACACACACACCAAATCCACCCACCTGACATGCAGAGACAGCCTCTTTGTCTCACTTGTGGACATCGATGACAACAGGAATGGGACATATTGTCCCAGTGGCACTAACCCAACACACACTACCCCAACACACACTACCCCAACACACACTACCCCAACACACACTAACCCAACACACACTACCCAAACACACACTACCCCAACACACACTACCCCAACACACACTACCCCAACACACACTAACCTGAACACACACTACCCTAACCCAAGACACATAAACCTGAACACACACTAACCCAACACACACTAACCCAACACACAAACCCAACATACACAAACCCAACACACACTAATCCCACACACACAAACCTGAACACACACACCCACGTGTTTATTTTACTCAGGGTTAACTCTCTATTTTATTCTGCTGAAGGAGTCAGATGAATTGGTCACAGTTCTCCTGATGGCATATTTCATTTAGACGTAGTCAATTAGCCTGGGCTAAACAGAATAACCAGCAGAATACTATCGTTCTATGTTCCACCTCTCCATTCATCCGTCCATTCATCCGTCCATTCATCCGTCCATTCACATGTATACTGGAGCGGTTTGAAGGACAATACAGTATTTACAGAATGTACGCCCATCATCCTTTACACCGCTCTAGTGCAAACACGAAAAACACAGAGACATAAAGGAACACACACAGACACACACTCATGATAGATGTGTGTGTGCCGAGTATCTATATATTTCAGTAAACTGTCCTTCAGCACCCCTTGTGGACCATCCACCCAAACCCCTGGAGAAGCAGCATGTGTAGACCGTGTGTTGGTGCTGCCTCCTGTCCTGTGGGGCAGAGGGGCATCCTGGTAGCGTTGTGAAGGGCTGGATGAGCGGAACTTAGACATCAGCCAGACAAGTAGATGTATTCCACTTTGGGGACATTCACCCCTCTCTCTCTCTCTCTCTCTCTCTCTATCTCCTTGCATCGCTGCCTACTGCTTACATTTTGCCAATCAGTCTGTTGCTATGGTAACGTCCCACCTGCACCCCTCTCTCAGTCCTGTTCCCAGTTTCACCACCTTATTCGTCCTCGTCCCCCCCACCTGAACCCTCCTCATCCCCAACCTCATCCATCCTCATTATCTGACCCCATTCATTATCTGACAACCGAAAATGCACAACGGACAAAACAGCAAAACAATGGCTTTGTACTTACTTCCCCATATGATCAGCGATTGGTTGACTGGAGGAAGGCTACATGTAGTGCCACTGTCCTTCCATGCCCATGTTCATGCCCATGCCGGTCATCGGTCCTGTTCCAGGAAAACCAAAACACAAGAGAGGTTGAGACCAGGTAACAGCAACAGCCAGGTAACAACAACAGCCAGGTAACAACAACAGCCAGGTAACAACAACAGCCAGGTAACAGCAACAGCCAGGTAACAACAACAGCCAG
>JACXGK010005942.1:0-30703 GCA_016801125.1 Novumbra hubbsi
AAACATGCATGCAAGATCACACATAGACCCAACACACACAGCTGCACTCACAGGGCTCTGCAGGAGGCTGGAGACCCGTTTCTTATGCTGGGGCCCAGACGAGCCAGGTGTGGAGTGCTGTGGAGACACAAGGGCTTCGGGGAGCCCGTCACTAGGGGCCCCGTCGCTGGGGCTTCGCAGCACAGGCATGTCCTTATAGGTGGGCGAGGTGGTCATCTTCTACGGTACACTAGGGGGCGCCACAGGACGAGCGGTGGAGATCGCTGGGAGGACCACAAAAAGGAGGATTACCGACTGTGGCAACAGATAAATATACGTTTACAAACTGCATTTTAATCTGTGCAAACAAGTTAAGCATGAACTGTTTTTATTGATGTTATTATTCCAATTGACTAGTTATCCACCAAAGCCATATCCATCAACACAGACTTACACATAAACACACAAAACACAGGAGCTTGAAACCCCATTGAGCACCCAACAACAGGGTTGAAGACTGGGGCCTCATGGAGGTCCATAACCCCATCCAGTACCACCTACCAATCCTCCCCCGTATACAAACACAGGTCTGCTGCAAGCAGATAAGACCCCAAAGGCACAACGCCCTCTCATGTGCTAACGGACACATTCAACTGGATTAACCACATTAAGCTAATAACATCATAGAAATTGTTGTAATCATCACTTCTGTACTGCTAAATGTATAGATAAACAAAATGTTCGAAAAGGTGAATATCTGAAATACAAAAAGCTAATTGTTCATTTGATTTAACTATCGTTTAAATATGAATGGTTAATTTCAGAATATGCACTGTGTTAAAAAGAACATTCTAGTATGTAAACACACTTAATTACACCTCTAACGCATTCACTCATTCCATCCCAGTTAAAAAACTGCTTGATCATACTGAAAAACACTTAGCCAGATCATACAGGCTCTATTTTTCTCAGGCACTTGGATCAAAAACTGCACTATCACTCTACATTTCCATTCAGTGGCATCTGTTTAGCATCTGAGCTACACGCACAACCAAGTCATTCCTATATAGCAGGCTGACACTTCCATGAACACCAGTGAAGGACACATAATATTAATAATCCGTTTACCACAACATTTTATTCAAAGGACTTTTCTCAGTGGCCATAAAAACATGAATAACCCTTAGTACAAAGACAGCCGTGTACATTGCTATGATTAAAAATCAAGCAGCTACTAGCTACAATTCTAACATTCATTCCAACCAGACCCAATAACCCTCCTGTGCCTTTTCAGCTAAATTCAGTTAAATTCTCCATATGAATTTTATACACCATAAACCCAACAATAACGGAGCTAACATCAAGACAGAAATAGGAATAGATGTTAGTCTCCTGGCCTGACACAGTTCCCTGTTCCTTCTGTGCTGTGGTTAAGTGTCTGCATCCCATCCCAAACGCCATCCTACTCCCCTACGGTTCTGGGGACAGTGCAATATTTAGGGGATGGGGTTCCATTTGGGCCACACACTAGGTGTCAGAGATGTCTGGCTCTTTGTTTGTCACTGAAAGGAGGGGACATTTTCTGGGAGAACAGCAGACTGTTCTCTCTCCAGGGAGGGCAGTAATGACTGGGGCCTCATGGAGGTCCATTACCTCCTCCAGTACTACTGATTTCACCACCTGCTCCCCACGAAAAGAGCTAGGACATTATCTGATCTCGAGGAATAAGGTATATGTTTTAAAGTAATATATGTCAGTTACGTCTCTCAACTCAGAGAATACGAGTTCAATATGTAGTCCATTGATTCCTCTGTCCAGGCTAATTAGGTCAAAGAGTGTAAGTACTTCTAGGGTAGTAAATGTTATTTCCTAATTGCTTAGGACTAAAAATGATAGTAAATGGCTATTATTTCCCACAACAAAACTACTCAAATACCAGTGACAACAGTGAATAATCTTCTTTAGCACTTCAGATACCTTTAGGTAAAAAGCCATTCTGTAATGTATCTGCATGGAGCGCAGGAGGCGGCAGCATCTGGTTGTGGTTAATGGGGGTGATTAAAAACAATCCCCAAACCCGTCTCAGGTAAAACAAAAGTATTTCAAAACCCTGTCAATATATTCCTGCACACATTCAACGATATCATCAAGAAATCTGCAAAATGTCATTGTTTTTTCTAGTCACTTTTGAGAGCGGTTAACATTATAAATGTGAAATGTGGAGAAACCAACATTAGAACTAGACAGTGTTCAGTTAAGCTACTTCCATTTTGGTACATAAATGAATAGTAGTCTAAAAAGATGAAAGGATGGAGTTTAACAAAAGGTATTGCATGGGGGGGCCCCCCGACTGCCTTCAGCACTTTCCTGGATAACTGAAGACATAATGCATTTCTGCAGACAACTATGGCACCACTTTCTCATATTGCTTTTCCTTCCTCTTCAGGCATTAGCTCGCTATACATTATTGATTTTCTGACTTGATAAAGATAATGTTTACGGTAAGTATTACATCAGGAACATAGGGGGTGGGTTTCCCAACACAAACTAAGCATAGTCTAGAAAATAAAAGACTAAGAACAATGGAATCTCCAATGAACTTGATATTTTGTGTCCTAGACTCTGCTTAATGTGTCCATGAAGCCGGCACAACATATTGCAAATATTAAATTGTTTTATGTCCCCTTATTTTACAATAAGTTGACTGAGAACACATTTGATTTGATTTGTAGCCACTACCTGAAAGCAAATCATGTTTCCCTTCCCAGCTCTCAGAGACAGAACTGAGTTCACCTCGTCAACCCTGAAATATTAACTCTGTCTTTACCGTTGCAAAGGAATATATTCAATTTTAATAATTGCAAAACACTCTTAAGCCAAACATTTTAATCGTGTAGATCTGTCCTGCACTTCTTTAGTAGTCATCAGTAGTTTTTGCAAAATGCACTCCCATACAGTAGAGGGAGATGGTGGAATATACTTTATTTACTAATGTTACATTAGGCATCCATCTAAGGACATATAAAATAGGATAAGTTAAGTTAATCAGAGTTTCTAGAAAGTAATCATCAACAGTGTCCAAGATGTGTCTGGGTTAGTTGAGGAAACAGGATTTCTCCCCGAGTATAAAAGTGTTAGCGGCATTAACAAATGCTGGTTGCTTGTCAGGTCTAGAAACAACTACAGAACTTAACCACTCCACTGTGGAAAAAAGTGTTAAGTGTGTTAAGTGTAACAAGCATGAGCTTAGACCTCACACAACAGTTTAATACTATTAGTAAATATTATCCATTGACAAACAAATATGAAAAGCCATTTGAAAATTAGAGAATTAACATCTGATTAGAGAAATGCATTGGTGTTGCGCAGATTCAAGTAACGGCTTAATAAACAGGCCTCCTTGTTTTGTCTGTCTAGTTCCTCAGTGACAGCATCCAGCAACAGAATTCATGTTATTCCTATGGTAGCTCCCTCCTGCTGCCGCCCCATGGACCCTGCACTGCTGCCTAGCAACCATGCGAGCAGCCCTGCATCATCAGCACCAAAGCAGCATTGGCTGTGCGTGACTGATCCAGCTCCGCCTGCCAGGAAGATCTAAACTAATGGCCACCCGCAATACCGAGATACAACGGTCTCGATGGTAGTACCGAAAGCAATAAGAACCAGCAGAACAATCCATTATAGCCGGACTACACCCACAATCTGCTTAGTAGTAAAAATAATAAATAAAAAGGATGCAAGGCGGTACTTCTGACACGATCCAATTCATGAGATGCTATTACGTTTGAAAACAAGCGCATCGTGCAAACCAAAATATAACAGGACCACAATGGAACAAGTACGTTTAAAGCAAAGCATTTCCAAAACAAATACACACACCGAACGGATAACACATACATTCAAGGCCACCATGTCCGGTAGTTTAACAGATTGCTGGCAATGATTAGCAGGCCAATAACGACATAGGCCAGAGTCGGCAGCATAGTAGGAAACGGTGGATCAAAGAAGCCATTAAACCAGTCCATTATATTAATTTAAAATGGAAACGTAAGGTTGAAGACTACTATATATTCTGCATGTCACAACACGGTTATCACGCATCACACCATTAGCAAATCTACCTTCATTGCGGAACAATTTCATCAAACTGGTTACATGGCCAATAACAATTCGATGGGTTAAATTGGTTTTATTAAAAAAAGTAAATACATATTGGAGGTAGCCTACCTTATTTAGCGCTTACCTCAATGCATTCTCCGCGCCTTGTCCTTTGTAGACGGGTGTCACACCCTATGCTTCAAATGGAATCACGAACACGATCAGCCAGAAAATAATACAGCACTAATGTTTAAAGCCTTAAGTGATATATTTGCGTCTGCCTATACGTCTGCCGCCTGCTGTATATCCTCACGGTCTTTCATCGTTGTACGCGCAGAGACCTGCCACGCCTGCCCACAACACCACCCTGACCTCAGTCTTCAGCACGATTCGAACGCCGCCTGCGCTCACAACTCTACATTAATTTTTCGCAGGCACAAACATCGACAGCACAAACGTAAGAACAGTCAGTGCGCCATTTTACTGTACATTTGGTGGCCATCAGACCGAGGAGTTTTTTTGCTTTGTCTTATGGCAACAATGATTCACAATATTGTAAAAACATTAAATCAGTGAACATGAACAAACTGGCGCCACCTTGTGCTGGACATGAGACATTCCTTGATTGCATTTTAGCCTAAATACATTCAGGTGCAATTAACATCTAGCGTTTGTTAGACAAGCATCGTTATGCATGGATCGGAGTAACAACCGAACAACGATCTTTGTAAAGAAAAACAGATACACTGCTCCATGCTATATATATTTATTATAAGGTGTTACCAGGTAACTCATGTGAAACTAAAAAAAAGTTTCACATGACAAACAAAATTCATAAAATAAATTAAATGCATTGATGGGTCTGTTTTGAATAAAGACATTCTCCCCCCCAGCATGTCCTGTGTGAATGACCAAATGTTTTCATGAAATACATTGGCATTTATGGGAGGAACCATTTCATACAGCCACAAACCAAAAAGGTATCAATCTATGGAGCAATATGGAGCATAGCAAAGAGCAATTAGAAAAGTACCAATATCCTATAAACCCACCACGGAAGGGTTCGTTGAGCCCAATTTCTCTTTCTCCGCCATTCCCGTCTCAGCTGGGCTGGAACATCTAGAGTGGAAACAGGCCAGAGGTCTGTTTACCAGAGCAGTCCAAGGGATAATCTAATTCCTAATCTTCACATCCTTCTCAAATCCTATTGGACAAGATAGCCAGATGATTCTCTAACATTGTCCTGCAGGGGTGCAGGCCAGGAGAGGACACAAGGAGTATGTAATTGAGATTATCCCTAAACCTGAGGGGATGTCACAGGTTAAATACAGGACGGCTTCACAGGAGCACAGACCTACTAAAAGAGTACAACTTATGGGGAGAGTGCTAGGTAGGTATAGAAGCTAAAGTATTGAACCAGGGGGAAATGACTTATTATACAGCAGATTGAGATAATAGAGAGAGAATGCATTTAATGGAATTAGTGGGAGGGAATTGAGCAAGTAAATGAGTCTTTTTGATTTGTCAACAATTCCATTTAGCAAATCTATTGTCAGCAATGATTGCAAATTTGGAATTGTACACCTAGTGTTAGTCTTGATTAACATCAGTTGCAGTTCAGGTAGCGTGTCTGTCAGCTATTGTAGTCAGTTTTAAATGCCAGTAGATTGTGTCGCATGAAGCCGTGTGTGTGTGTGTGTGTGTGGTCGTACCATGGCCTGGTCTGGGGCCACCTGGAGGATGTACTGATAGGTGGGCATCATGCAGTGGTGTAGCACCAGCCCACTCATGTCTCCATCTTCTCCAAAACCAGTGGTCACCAAGGGAACGGATACGGTCATACCGTCGTACAACTCACTACCAGACACTCCTGACACATTGTCTAGTAGCTGGAGAAGAGAAGTTGAGTTAATACCTACTGGAACTCCTCATCCAATTCCAAAGCAGCACTGTTCACCAGTTTCAGGTAGGGTTGTTCCAAAAAAGGGACATGCAATCGGAACCAATGACTTTAAATCAGTTATATTAGTGATATTACATTATATGAGCTTTAGCCTTACACACCAAAACACTGCACTTAACATAAATAATAAGACACACTCAAAAGTTCCAGATTTGATCCAAGTGTACACTGTATCCAGATAGCACAGTTTTCCCATTTGTTTTCCCTATTAACTGTTTTACCATCTTAAAAAGATAAGTGTGAACAAATTTCCTTTGCAATATTCTAACCAGCCAGGGATAAACTTAACATTTTAGGTACCCTACATTATGCATTTGATGCCTTAATCTAATGTTCCAATATTTTCCATCAGGAAAGGCAAACCATTTATCTGGAGCTCTACAGGGCGTGTGGGCCACACCAAACTCCCAGAATCATATGCATGGCCCATACATCAGCTCCAGGACAACACCCCAGTCTAATGGACAGGCTAGAAAAGGTCATTGTCTACATTCATATTATACCAAATCAATTACTGGTTTAAACATGTCCCTGACTAATTAATCCCTGGAGGTTTTTCTGGATGAAGCAAGCTTAGTGATCTTCGGACACTAAACATTTTAGACGATGCCTCCATTTTTCAAATACCTAACTTCAAAGCATTCATTATCCTAGTGCATGTGAATAAATCATTACAGGACATTAAACCTGGAACAAAAATGATTAGAATCTTGGGGGAGGGATTTTAAAGCATTTAGCAGAAATCAAATATGCATTTGGATCAATACCTAACAAATTTAATTACTGCAAAATGACCATAACTAATCTGATTAGTAGCCAACAATAATTATAACAGTTCAGGGTAACAAAACCTCAAAACAAAAACAGCATGAAGGTTTGGTATTTGCCCAATATTCTACAGCCAAGAGCTGTTCTTAGACACGATGCATCACGGGGGAGCTGGGAGCTGTAAATGTTTCAAACAGGTTGGTTTTAATCCTGTACACTGACCATTTTACAACTGTGGTATATGAAACGGTATACCATGGGAATTACATCACTTCTCACTGCTTTAAATGAGGTTTGTGATGCATTGCCAATGTAGAACAGCTAACATCTATATGGAAGCGCTTCGTGATGCATCGTGTCTAAGGACAGCACTTAGCTCTGGTATATTGGTCATACACTACCACCCTTATGCCTTTCTGCTGACACACCAGGTTAATCAGCAAGAATTCACTCTATTCACACTCTGGCCATAATAGTGTTAGACAAGATGGTGCCAACCCGAATGAAGACCTTTGTAAGTTGAACCAGGTGGAGTGGGCTGACTGGCACACACCTGTCAGGGCTCTGATAATCCATTAGGATCACTGATGTGCAATATCGTTAGATGGACTGATTAGAAAACTGTATTCACAATCATTGAGCCAATAACACAATAGATGATGCCCATTTTCTTACCTCATCCACCCTCCATAAATCACAAATCCCACCAGATGTTGCATAGTTGATTGCATTCTTCAGGAAATCTGTTGAGCTTCCATTATTCTACCAAACACAATACATGGTTAAGTTAGTCTGGCCCAGTGTCCCAGAAAAAATTAGTTTGTGCAGTTATATAAAGAAATAGTATTTCATTACTCACAGACCATGTGATATCACATCCCCACGTTCTCTACCATTGGCACAACTAAGTTTGAAAATGGTTTTATTTATAGCGATCAAATATTCCCCAAGTAGATATGCCTAATGAAATACAAACACTTGGTAACTTGTCTATAGCATCACAACTGGGCTCAAAATCTCTACCACTATAAAAATATCCCTTTCTTGAAGTTCTAAAATATTGAGGAATAGTCTATTAAAAAAAGATAAATCAATAGGCGATTAATATGCTTTGACCAAATTCAGTTTGGCTCCATGGCAACATTAAAACCAGGTTAAAATGTTTGAAGCCCCCGTTTCAGATGCTTCCATTGACTGTAAGAGCAATTTCAGGCACCTTGAGAATCTGGTCTTCCAAAAAAAACTCCTCACTTAGTAATTGGAGGAATACAATTAGGCTTAATCTTGTGGTGAAATAAAGTAGTATATTCCGTATTGCTGGTATCTGTCTCACTTTTCAAAGTAATAACATGTAAAAATGAAATAACTCGTTGCAATTACACTGTCAGAGTCCTGTAGAACAGCTACCAGTAGCTTGATGTACTCCGTGGCGGCCTTCAGAGTATCCACCTTACTGGGCTTGCGGTCACGAGGCATCAATGGCACCATGCGCTTCAAACGGGAAAACATGCTATTCAGGTTCTTGATCTAGGGAAACAAATCCCCCAAAATACAAACGTCAAAGATAAGTACTGTTAGTAACTGCGCTACTTTTTAGTCACGGCTAGATCTCTGAGTAGAGTTATTGTTAGTTTGACCGACTGTGGGCTTTCATAATTGGCGTTTTCTGTTGATATGTCAATTTGGCTTACAGCAACAGAACCATACTCACTCGCATTCTTTCCTTTGCGTTTACCAGTTGTCTTCTTTTTACTATTTCGTTCCAGTCCTCTGTGTGTACATAAAGGCCATCGTTCCCTCTTCTGAATTTAGCAACGTTGGAGTGAATAGGCAGTGAAGTTTCACCTGTCTTACGCACCAAAATGTCACCCATCAATTCTCGCTCGGGGACCCTCATTACTGAAGTAGTGGCTTCTGAGCTTCTCATGGTAATGTAGTCTTTTACATGCGCGCGGTTTGATATACGGCGTTAAATTAATATTTTTAGTGTATAGCGCATTTAAGTCGTATCAGCTTGGCGTTATAGTAATGCTAGGACGGATTTTCCAAGCAGAACGCTGTAAGGTCTTGTCTGTAATGAGAACATATAATTAAGTAGAGCATACACCTGTGTAACTAATCAAAACACCCCTAGATAGTCCACCCTGTGGCCATTTTGTTATATACACTGCCACCTGCTTTCTATTACTCCCCTTTCGACAATGAAAATATCAGCGCCAGATGAGCAGATGAGAGTTCGGACGAAGATGTACTTACCATGTTTGCCACTAGAGGGCAGGAGTGCAATACAAATACTGGCGAATAAGGAGCTAGTACCTAACCGCCTTAAAAAATAAAATGCATGAACTTTGTGCATTTCAATTAAAACCTGGCATATTAGAACATTTAAATATTATATGTTTTTTAGTTCAATTTTTTTCCCCTAAACCAGAGGGGAAATAGAAATGACTTCAGTTGCATTCAGTCTGTCACAATAGATACTGCCGCAGCAGAAAAGATTAAGATGGGCAAACAAAACACTGGACAGAGGTAGATTGGGAAAAAAGGTCAGCATCCTGGAGTCGTTGAGTATGAGATCTTTAGTTTTTTGCAACTTCTCACATGGAATAGCCTTCATTTCTCAGAGCCAGAATATACTGATGATTTTCAAAAGAAAGGTGTTTGTTTCTCAACATTGTGTGCCTCTAATCAAACCCGCATTTGCTGATGCTCAGTTTTCAGATGTACTAACATAACTGCAAAATGGTTTTCTAATAATCACATAAGGCCGGTTCCCTAGGCACAGATTAAGCCTATTAAAAGCCTATTAAAACTCCATTGAACTTGTTTTTTAGTCTCAGACTAGACTTAATCTGTGTCTGCAAAGGCGGCCCATAGCCTTTTAAAATTGATTTGGATTAGAAAACACAACGTGCCATTGGAACACAGGACTAGATTTTGCTGATAATAGATGCACCAATACATAACGTCCCAGAGGTTTTTCATACATGTCTGGGGAACATGCTGGACACATGAGGCTGGGCATCGTCCTGCACCAGGAGGAACCCAGGCACTATGCACCAGCATTGGGTCAGGGTACCATTGGTTTACATGTGGAGCTCTGTGCGACCCCCCAAGGAAAAGCCTCCCCAGACCATCACTAACCCACTGCCAAAACGATCATACTGGATGATGTTCAAAGTACAATAGTCATAATAATTCAGCCCATGCTAGCGAGACTGAAAACGAACCTTTTAGTTTTTCTATTATATGTGAATGGAATGGACGCCTAAATAGCCTAAATATCAATAGCTACATTGTAGCTAGTACTGAAGTTTAAAGTTACTTTTCATTTGGTTAGGTACCTAACTATTTACCTTATTAGTCTGAACCAGCAGCGTGAATAAAGTACATCAATAGGGTAAATCGCAGACAATAAAATGTAAAAAAAACTTTTACACTCTTGTTAGGCCCTGCTGAGGCAACAAGCGGCTGAAGGAATAGACAACTTCATGAACTCTTATTGCTTCTAGTGTTTACAGTGCAAAGAGCACACATGCATAGCAAACCGGATCTGTAAAAAGTAGGTGCCGGAACAAAATGAGGAAAACCTGAGAGGTGCTGGATCGGTTCCAGCCTGTTTGAATTAATAAATGCTAGTTACCAAGCATTGTTATGTTAACTAATAACTTCCCGATATCAGTGCGCTCTATGAGAAGATAGGCCAGATTACTTGTATTTAGTTGGTGATTGGACACTACAGAACGTAATGTTTAGACATTCCTGTTATTCATTATTATTATTGTGATTGATGTACAGTGGCCTTGATGTTTTTTAAAAGGTGCTTAAAATGCAATATATTATTATTATTAACGCAACCGTTAACTAAGTTCTCAACTCAAGAATTTAGGAGTTTCTTGCTCACTGTAGGTTGTTCTCGAAATAGTCATGAGACATTCAGAGTCGACAGAGATGTTCTGTTGGGGGAAAAGGTGAGTAGAACAAATCCTGTGTGGGAGCAGTTGCTGCTAGTAGAGAACAGTCCATGTGTATGATTACACCATCAGTATGTCTATGAGTTGTTTTGTTTTTCCCAACGTCATGTACCAAGGGAAGGGTTTCAGGATAGCATGCGGAACACTGATTATGGCGTGCCTGTTTAAACATAGACTAAAGATGATTATCAGAGACACGGCTTGTTCTCAACAACAGCACTGTGTCAGTGAAAAACATACTGCTTTGCTCAGTGAAAACAGGACAACAATGGAAACAGAAGTCACAACTCCGTGCAGAACCTGTACATCCGGTCGTTGACTGTATTGTAAAAGAGTACTATAGAGAGGTTGCCTCAGCCTTGCTTTCCAAAGACAAATCAGGCTCAGAACAGGTTCAGCAGGCATTCTGAATCGTACCGGTACTGAAAGGTGTTGAGTGATCCTGAAGAATCTAGCAGCATAAAGGCCATAAATCAGAATTGCATGATGCATGCAATCCTTTGCATTAGGAGGATAATTCAATGTGTGACCAACACTGCTGGACGTAATTGATTCCCTGCATTGGTTAGAGTGGCAAGTTTAACTGGACTTTTATTTAAGTAGAGCAAGTTGTGTTTCCTGGAAATATTATATTTTTATGGGGGTCATTCCCCTTCTCCATATATTATAATTAAAATGTTTATTATAACCATTTGGCTTTTTGTTCCTGACACCATGGCTATGGAATTAAAAACATTTTATTGTCCTTTTTCTGGTTGATCATATTTGGCAATTTTGTTCAATCATTTAAAAGACTACCCACTGGACCCTTTCTTGCAGATGGTGACCCCACTGTTATAATTACTGCCCCCGTATGGCCTCACTGTTATAATTACTGCCCCCATATGGCCTCACAGTTATAATTACTGCCCCCATATGGCCTCACTGTTATAATTACTGCCCCCATATGGCCTCACTGTTAGAATTACTGTTAGAATTATTGCCCCCATATGGCCCCACTGTTATAATTACTGCCCCCATATGGCCCCACTGTTATAATTACTGCCCCCATATGGCCCCACTGTTATAATGACTGCCCCCATATGGCCCCACTGTTATAATAACTGCCCCCATATGGCCCCACCAAAAATCTTAGAACCGCCACTGCTTGTACCCTTTCATTCTTTTCCTATATCAACATTTGCAAAAGTAATTTCTGAGCTTTGAAGGTGATCACTTAGTTGATTATTACTCAGACTGTCAAATGAAAATACGAGAGAACCATGGTAACCTCTGTTTTCTAATGCGCAGGGTGTTGTGATCTATATTACCGTAAACAGCATGCACTGATGCATACTATAAAAGTTCTCAAGAAATAGTAGATCATCTAGAAACTTTTGGTATACTATTTTCAGCGTACTGTAGTTTGGGATATATTAATCTTATCGCATAGTAATCTGGCATACAATTTAGCATGCTCAGAAAATAGTCACTTGATACATAAAACATGGATTAAAAGTCAGATAAATATTTAATATTTTAACAAGAATTGTCAAACTAAATATTTGAGTAAAAAAGTGAGACAAAACCTGTCATGATGTTTGCAGCTGAATGTCATCAGTTTACAGGGCATGATACATGTGTACATTTCATCCAGTCACAGGAACAGTCAACTCAGGACAAAGTAACATGCTACTAATTGTAATTTCAATATAATCTCGACAAGACAGCTTCCTTTGATGAATTTACACTCTAAATGCTTGAAACTTAGTGTTATTGGGATTTATTTAATGAATGCCTGCATAAAAGATTAGTTTTACCCACTCCTTTTATTTTCTTGTGTCCATGCAGGGAATAACATCCAGAATACTGAGGTAAGGGTTAGGCTACATCCAATACCTTCTGGCCTCCTATTTATATAGTGCTATAGAGTATAGACGTGTGCCTCATTCCATTTTTCCATTTACACCATAATGAAAATGATTGCTTGGACAGAGGTGTACGTGACTTCAGATCAGCACTACTACTCTGAGACCCTTTACAAAATCCCAATTCCCCCTCAATCTGATCAGAGTTTAGCTGAGGAGTAGATATTGCCTTCTGCCAAATGAGCATGTGTCTGGAATATAATACAATATTAGTGGAATGCAAGACGTTTACTGGTACATCTGCTTGATCAAAAAATATTTTTAGATTTCACATACATTATTTATGCATCTTGTCAGACCCTATAATTCATGAGCATCTGGATTCAGATAAAAGCCCTGTGATCCGTTGTTTCTGACCTCAATAATATTTATTGAATACAATAAAGTGGGCTGACTACTCCAAAACAGTTGTTATTCACAACACATGATGAAGGAAGAACTGCTAGAAGTATGTTGGCACTTTCTACCTTTCAGTATCTGTGACATATTCTGGAGATTTTTGGCATGAACTCCACTATCACAAACTATTTTTAAGTTGAAGCCAGCCCCAACTTTATTTGTAAAGTTTAAGTACATTTTTATTCAAAAACATGCAAGCCACAAGTATTTGCACCCCAACCAAATCTTGGTGTTTTACTTTACAAAGTAAAATTTGTTGTGCTTATTTCCACAATTGAACTAAGTGAATTCCGGAAAACGACAGAAACTAGAGTTAAAGCTCAAAGAAGAAAGTTTACAATGGAGATCAAAACACACACCTCAATGAGTTAAATAAAGTGACATGCCTGCAAGAATGAACAACTCTGTTCTCTAAGAAAAGGGTATTTAAACCTTCTTTATTTATTCATGCACATGTGGTAGCCTTATTATCACTCAGACATACACTGCTCATTTTCTGAACAGTGTATTATTTACTATGGGACCGTATCACAAACAACAGCTAAAAAAACAAACAAAACAAACAACCTTTGAAAGAAAAGGAAAAAATGTCCTTTCCAAAAAATGTGACAGCTTCCCTCAAGCTACTATCCTTAAAGGATGCAGCTTCTATCCTAGAAGTTCTATTCTAAAAATATGTATGCTTAGCATACACAATGCTTATGTATTAAATTAAATGATATTGTAGAAAGATAGCAATTCAGTTGTTCTTCAGATGTTATAAATGTTCAGTTCAACAGAACTTTGAATTTTCATCTTGCACATCTGGCTTAAGTGTTTGTATATTTTACATCACTACATTACTAAAATATATAATTGGATAGTACAAAGGTTATGTTAGAAGGTAAGGTTGATAAGGTTATGCATAGTTTATCTAATAAGACTGTGTCGATTAATTGGCATGAAATGTATCTACACATCTCCTGAAAGCTTTTTTCTACCTCTGTGTGTACAATCCCAAATCATACCCCACTAGTTAGATTTTAAGGTTACAAACTTTGAATGTCAATGGCACAAAAAAGTTGGTTATGTTATGCATTATTACTATGATAATACCATTACCTCAAAAAATGATTACGTTTAAAATGTACATGGATTTCAAGAGATGAAGATTGAGAAATAAAAAAAACTAATTTGTGCCAAGTTGAATGAACAATATTACTATGCCTAGTAACTCTTTCCACTGGGGAAAACACAAAGCACAAGATCACACAATAATCATTACGTGCATCTGCTTTGTATCGTAAGTACATTTGGTTAAATTGTACATTTTAAACATTGTCTTGTGTGGTATGTTTCAATTTTGCACAAATTGGTTTTATTTTGTTGCAGATCCCTTCTGATGACCTTGTTGAAGCAATCTCACGTTTGCAGTTCTCTCATCAAACGGAGGACCACCCAAAAGAAATCTAACCCCGCTTAACCAGTGAACCGAACCATTCAAAACCAATAAGTGAAAAGAACGCCAAAGCCACACCTTCATCATGGCCAATGCCTACCAATGACGAGTTGAGTACTCAAATTACTAGCTAGCTAGCTGTAAGATGCGTTGGTTGTCTTCATCTTCAAAAAGTTAAGTTGTTATTACGAAGGACGGATAACATTGTTTTAATATATTAATAGTTGCAACAAACGTCAACTTTTTTAGAATCTCTTTCCCGTAAACTAACGTAAGTTGGCTAACATTGTTAAAGTGGGACACTGTAGTGGAGAAGGACATACGACGACGATGATAGCCTCTCATCTTCTAGCTTACTACTTCACGGAGCTACACCATGACAAAGTTCAACAAGTAAGTATGTTGGAATATGTATTTGCTCTTTTGTTGCGTTAAAAAAAATAAACTACCTTATTTTACAATTTATATTGGCCTTTAACTAACTTGGAGGCTAGGTTATATGTAAAGTAAGTCACACGTGTCGTGATGACCCATCTCGGATCATGTTGCCGGCATTACGTCAGAGGAAAGTCTATTCTTCTCAGTCTCCTCCACTATTGTATGAATCAATTGAATTTACTTGCAACTTACAACTTAGCTTATTCTATTTTTGGTCAATAAAATAAAATAAAGGCGCACCTAGACGAACTTACACTTTACCATCGCGAGTGGTGAGATCCCCACTATTCTTCATATCTTTTTATGAATCGTTTTCTGATATGCAGTACACCCATTAGCCCGTCAAAACAATAGGGGGCAAGAGAAAGATAAGCGAATGTAACGTTGGAGTATGTGGATACAACAACTACATTCTGTTTCCGCATTTCAATGTCGCAGCAATGGCCCTGGTTTGAGTACCCGTCTCTTTAGTTAAAATTCCACACTTAGCCACTCCTCGTTATAGTCAGTGACTAAGACACGACATGGTGCCAACAATGACTACATCTTGAATGCCGAAAGCCATGTCTTTACCAAGAAGTCGGAAGTATTGCGACTGACCAGTGCTTTGAGAAATAGGCTGTTTCGTTTCTCAATTGAGTTTGGCTTAAGCGGAAACAGAAGATTGTCCACATCACAGACAGCACTCCCATATACATTACCAGATGCACATTATATCTTAAGGGATGTGACTATTAAAAGTGTACTACCCCCAACACTGCATTCTAGTAATATACATTGTTGAAAAACATGTGAGAACTACTCGAATTGTAACATGTGCTCAGTTGGCAGTCACTCATTCCAGTTCTCATCCACCATGACTGGAATGAACAACAAACCTATGAACTAAACATTTTTATCTCACCTTGCTCCTTTAGAAATGTTTTACAGAGCTGTTATGTAAGCCATGCAGACTCTTTAAATCTAATTGTATTTGCTCCCTTCTCCACTATTGTAAATAAACTGATAGCTGCGCATTTTTTGTCAAAGGCACTAGATGTAAAACTGCATGGCTGATCTTTTGTGCCATTTGTGTTTACATGGTATGTTCACAATAGTAGTATGTCAGAGCTATATTAATCAAGTCAATTTTACAGACACACCAATGTACAGTGCATCCGGAAAGTATTTACAGCGCTTCACTTTTTCCACATGTATTATGGATGGCTTTTAACAAAATGCAGAATTTTGGTGGGTTCTATAATCTGAAGTTTGTCTTCACATAATATATATAAATATATGTATGTATATATGTATTTAATTTTTTTGGGCCCACATTTATCCCTTCCTTTTAAGGTCCAGTTTCCTCTTAGGATCTTTGTGCAACTCCTAGCAGGCCTAGTAGAGTTGAAGATAAAGATGTTCGCAGAATCAGTGTTTTAGTACTAGGAACTTTTTTGGTGTTGTTACCAGTAAGACTCAAATATAATGATGCCAGACTCCCATTTGGCTTTGCCCTTTAGGACATTACCGTTGTCTTGTCTTAGTTACAGGCTCTCGACATAGTGCTGTTGATGGCACAAGGCAGTTGTCTACCACCTCTATCAATGTTACCAGCAAGCCTTTTACCACTGTTGCCGTATTTAGGCTTTTACTGTTGATCAGGTGTGTACAGCCTGTGAGACTCACAAAATAAAGTTGACTTGTTTGGTTTGCAATCTGGTACTGCTTGTGTAATGTGTTCCGCTTCCCCCAGTCACATGCTTCTATCTGCCGGAAGTGCTTTGCAAGTCGGTAATGTTCAGCGTGACTCCTGCTATTTACATTAGTGTGGGGACCGGAGGGACATCAGCTGCTTGTACACAGCAGCAGCCTAGCAAAGGCTATCCATTCCTGGGGTCGGAGCCAACTAGTAGGTCAGAGGGTTGGTTGTTTAGTTCTAGAGAAATATGACTCATGTTACACTACAACAGCATGTTGTTAGGGGAAGGAGCCTGGATATGTAACCTTGAAAGAGTTGGGAGCTGTAACCTTGGGGATTTTAATGACTGCATGCCTAACAAATGAGATCTGTGGTTGTCTGTTGTTTAGTCTCTCTGACTGCTCATCAGTATTGTCACCCAGAATGAGGAAACAATCTCTTCTGATTTAAAACCAGCCTTTGCTGTGATGAAAGTGTATCATAATCACTGAGTGTTTGCATATAATCAGTGGCTATTTATTGCTTGTGCACGCTCATGCACAGGCTTGTCTTACTTGTGCACTCATTTTTGGGACAAAAGGAATTTTCAAAATTCCCCAAAACTGTCCCTACTATAAATAACCCACATTTTTTATGTCTTTTTTTGGGCATACATTTTTTGCATTTCCCTGCCTTATCCTTATGAGCACTGAATACTTGCGTCAGGCTAGAAGTCAGATTAATCTGATCTTTGCGTGTCACCCTCTCCCAAGATCAGGTAGGAAACACGACCTACCGGTATGGCAACGTTACCATCTTTTTCCTTCCCCTTTCTTTCTCTTAAGGTGGATAAATACCTGTACCACCTTCGGTTATCCGATGAGAATCTAATGGACGTGTCGGTGAGATTCCGGCGGGAGATGGACAAGGGTCTGGGCCGTGACTCCAGTCCCACTGCCTCGGTCAAGATGCTGCCCACGTTTGTTCGCTCCACCCCTGACGGCACAGGTAAGAGGGTTGTGGAAAGGGACTGACCGCTGTTGTGCAAGTTTGCAGTTTGCAAACCGGATGTCCCATTAAGTTCAAACATTTTCATTTCTCAAGGGTAGCCTGGAAAAATCTCATTACGTCCAGCTAATATTGAATTATTGGGCCCCAGGTCCTACTTACTATAATTTTAGACCTATGCCATGCCTATAAATCCTCAGTGCATTGTAACTGTTGTCAGGAATAAATGGGATATAATACTAGTAAATCACTTTGTCTTGGCAACACGTTTAGTTGAGGACAAGCTGGTAGAAAGTTTATGGATGGCAAATGAGAGAATAATGGAAAAAGACATGTTTAGAAGTGACCAAAATGACACTATCCCCAATCAAGAATGATTGATGGAAACAAAACCAACAAAAAACAAAGTCCTGCAGAGATGATTGTCCTTCTGGAAGGTTGTTCCTCCACAGAGGAACTCTAGAGCTCTGTCCAACAGGTTCTTAATCGCCTCCCTGACCTAGGAGCTTCTCCTATTGGTCAGTCTGGCTAGGGGGCCAGCAGTAGGAAGTGTTGGTTGATCCAAAATTATTTCATATCAGAAGGATGGAGGCCACAGATTTGTCTAGGGGACATTTTAAAGCTGCAGAAATTCTTTTGTACCACTTCCTAGATCCATGCCTTTACAAGATCCTTTCTCTGAGCTCTGAGATTTGCTGTGACCTGCACTGTCAATTGTATGACCTTATATAGACGAGTGTGTGACTTTCCAAGATATGCCCAATCAATTGAATTTACAACAAGTGGACTCCAATAAAGTTGTAGAAAAAGTTCAAGGATGATCAGGATTCACCTGAACACCTGAACAAGAGCAATGGCTCTTGCTAACTTATACTAATATTATATTTATTGTTTTGAATGTGCTCATTTACAAATATTTTTAAAGACCTGTTTTTGCTTTGCTTGTGTGTAGATAGGTAAGGGAGAACATTATTATATCCATTTTGACAAAAGCTGTAATGTGGCAAAAGTGATATGGTCTGAATAATTTCTGCATGCCCCATATATTGGCACCTTTCAAAGCAGAGTGGGTCTCTTTTCTGTGTTCAAAGGTAAAAACCAGACATAACCCTCTGAACTCCAATATGCTCAGTGCTTGGAGTACAACCAGATTTAGACAAACTTTATTAGATCTCAGTTTATCTCCCTTATACATTTTTCTTTTCAAACCGCTGCCTGTGAATTTCAGCGATTGCATTTAATTTACCCTTTTTAACCTTCTGTCATAGAATGTCAGACAGAATAGGGTAAGATCTATTATCTATTCCCAAATGCTTCTCTGAATCTTTTAATTGCCATATGTAGCATATATTATGACATCCCCAAACTCTTAGCAATTTTTACTTTGAGACATTTAACTTTTACTTTGTTCTTAAATTGTTGCACTATTTGGCCATGCCGTCTTTCACAGAGTGGTGAACCCCTCCCCATATTGACTTCTGAAAGACTCTTCTTGTTTGGGAAGCTCTTTTTTTTATATCCAGTTACTGACCTGTTGCCAATTAACCTAATTAGTTGTGCGATGTTCCACCAGGTACTTGTTTTGTATCACAAAATGTTTCCATTTTAGCACTTTTGGAAATTGGGTAGTAAAACTAATAAATATAAAATTATAATTATTGTGGTTCATCCAAATTACACATCACAAGACTAAACATGGAATTCTTTTATCATCTCACATTCCAATTATTTCATAGGCAAGACCTCTGTAAAGATGTTTATGTAACAATTAAGAAATCAACGTTAATTCATTTGTCAACTGAGCTTATCTGAAGGCCGCTGAATCGGTTTTCTCAGATTGTGGATTTGGTGATTTACCAAGAGTGACTAGAATGGATTGGTAGTTGAGTAAATGGAGTGAAGTGCAGGATCGACCAGGGTCAAACCTCTGTTTGCCCAGCTTGTTGACTCAGGTGATTATTGTCACGTTAAACCCCAGCCAGCAGGTGTCTATCCAGGTTCCTGCCAAACAATCTCTGTCTCCCTCTTTCCTGCCTTTCTATTCTCTATTTTCTAATGTGGTTGTGCTGTCAATTCTGTTCTTACATTTCTAATTCTTAGTGGACAGTCCTTCTCAGTCAGTGTGTTTATGTTAAGTCCATGTTAAGTCTTGCCAGTGTTAGCCCGGCCCCAAAGCAACCCCCAGGCCTACACCAAATGCGCTTGTGGACATCTGAGAGGATTTCATTGGAATGAGTAAATGGTAAATCTCAGTCTATCAGGTGACAATTTTGAGTTGTTAACAGATTGCTTGCACATTTTAAAACCCTCTTTGATCTTTTTTAGGTAGTAGTACTATGGTTTAATTTGGCACAGGGACATCATTTATTCTTGCCCTGAGCGGTAGATCAAAAAAAGAGAAGTTGATTGTACTGATTGTGGCATAAGACTCAGGAGAGAAAGATTTACTCCTATCAACTGAAACACCAAATTGGTCTGACCTGTGAATTTCCTTCTCAAATGAATGCAGTCAGTCATGCATTGTTTCTGTTGTTATATTTTGTTGATAAATGCATTTTCTGTTTTCCTCATTTATTTGCTCTGAGCAATGGGTGGATGGATGAATGAGGGAATGAAATTATGAATCCATGGGTGGATGGATGAATGAGGGAATGAAATGATGAATCAATGGGTGGATGGATGAATGAAATGATGAATCAATGGGTGGATGGATGAATGAGGGAATGAAATGATGAATCAATGGGTGGATGGATGAATGAGGGAGTGAAATGATGAATCAATGGGTGGCTGGATGGATGAGGGAACAGCGATGCATTGAGAGATGCACTCCGAGTTTGTCCTTAAATTGCACATCTGTTTACTCCCATCATGACTAAATGCGTGTACTAAAAATGTTGAGATTACGAACGGGAGTATGACAAGTTTGAGGCCCCCGTAGTGCCAAGTCTATTCAACATGGCTGGCATGGAGCAGTAGAGAATGTGTAGTAAAGCGGGCACACAAGGGCAATCCACAGCTGTCATTTTCCCACATCTGTTTCCTATATCCTTTGTTATACAGAAAGCAAAACCTATTCATTTAGTCACTACAGACACTGCTTTGTATAACGCTCAACCCTATTGCCTATATTCCCTTCCACATCTTTGTAACCTTGGACTCCAGTTTCTTTGTTTTATGCATGGCTTCCTTACGATCAATCAAAGAATGTAACGGTTTTCAATGTTGTAAAGACCTAATGGTGTTGTCCTGAAGTTTCCCCTTTCTAAAAGAGAAACAACAGGAATGAAAGCATAGGCTTTTATAGGTTTTAGGAGAGAACAAATCATTATTTTCCTGTCACTTTGAGGCACACAATTAAATCTGATCAATTTCTGAAGATGAGACAGCTACAAAGTGGCTATGATGTATAGACTACCAAACTCACACATGCTACTGGAGGACAGCCAATTCAATTCCTTCACAATTCTGTAAAGAAACACATCAGCAATTACTGAACATTATTGATTTAAAAAAAGGTTGTCTGGCCCCAAGCTTTAGTGACTAAGTGGCTGAGAATTCGTTATTGACAGACATGGCCGATTTTCCATCTGTCCCACACTACATACCCGTCCTGTGTGTTTTGGTGTGGCTTCTAATCAGAATCAGAATCAGAAAAACTTTATTGCCAAGTACACTTACACATACAAGGAATTTTCTTTGGTGCTATGGTGCATGACAGAAAAACAAAAACACAGTAAGTAGTATGAGGTAATTAAGGTAAATCTAAAATGTGCGAACATTTACTTGATGTGTGATTGTGTGTGAGTAAAATATAACAGCAATGAAAGGACTGTCATGTAGCAGTGATTAAAATGCATGTTTGGCCCATCCGCCCCTGCTGGTGGGAGATGGAACATTCTACCAGTTAACCAGATTTACCAGCCCAAATACATGTTCTCTAATTAAATGACAATCCTAATAAATAATGAATGTACAGTGTAATGTTTCTCAAAGCATTAACTTGTGTTACCCGAGTCTTTTAGGCAACGCTTCACAAATTAGACAACAATGTTCAGTTAGACGTGGCCGGATGTCATGGTAATCTAGTATTCTTTGGTGTCACACTGAATACCGAAATGTGAGTAGGAATTGTATGTCTTTGCTAGCATGGGAGTTTCAACTCAAACCACACAGTCTAGCATGTGAACAAAACAATGTAGTTGGTATTTAGCAAGAAAAAATAAACACTTAGTCTTACTTAAGGAAATCTTTGGGGAATATTACTGGGTCTTTTATTTCTTTGTAAAGCCCCCCAACCCCCAGTGGGGTTTCAGGGTATGCCACCAGGTTAAACTATCCTGCTGCCTCTTGCATTAGGTAACACATGTTGAATATGTAGACATTGTCAAATAGAGAAGAGGTCATTTGGAATGTTGTCTATTTTTTTTGTGTGTGTGAAAAGGCATTTCTTTTAAGGTAATCCTCCTTCAATGTACCTTTTGTCCCTGATTCCTCCAGAAAAGGGGGACTTCCTGGCTTTAGATCTGGGTGGAAGCAACTTCCGGGTCTTGCTGGTTAAGGTATCAGACAACGGCAAGCAAAAGGTTGAGATGGAGAACCAGATCTATGCCATTCCTGAGGAGTTGATGAGAGGTTGTGGTTCAGAGGTGAGAGGGATTATTAACAGAATTATTCTTATCCACACAGTGCATTTGACAACATTGCAGTGCAGCTACATTTGAAGTTTCAAAGTGTTGACCCTTTAAACCCTTTCAGTCTCCACATTCAGACTCTGGAGTTCAAAGAATAGTAGGTCTGATTTATTATGGTTGTCCGTCGTAATATGACATGACGACCATTGATGCTGAAAAGCAGAGGGTTGACTGGGAATCAGACTCCTGCTGGTATAGAGTCAAGTTCATTACAGAGCAGAAATGGCGCAATCTTAACATGAGTTACTCCGATTATGACTTAATTGTAATAACACTGTTAAGATTACCTTGTCAAATGCGGCACACCCTAATGTCAAGTGTATTTGAACCTGACTAGCATTGATGTGAACAGCGCCTGTAGGTCAATGCACAGGTGTAAACTGCATTTTGTTTGTTACAAAACCTATACATTTGCAAGTAATAACAGACTGTTATTTTTTTATTTTATTATAGTTTTTGTCTTTCCTCTCCCCCTGTAATGTTGTTAGTCTTCAATTCCTATTTGCAAACATTAGCATCTGAATAACGGACAGAAGCTAGCTAAGTGTAGCTAGCAGCTAGCCCTTTCCCTCTTGTCTCCCGAGCAGTCCAAAATAGCTTGACTGATTTTATAGATTTAATAGAGACTTGCGTGCGCAGTGAACTGCAGACAAGGAATTGAGCTTTTAGGCAGAGATGCGCTGCTGAAACAAGCTACACAATGATTGTGACAGGGCAGGAAATGCCTATGGAGCAAGGGATGAGTTGCATGATTGGGAACGTATCTGGGGGGAAATGAGTTGACGGGACCGGCATGAGACTCATCAGCCCCTCCTTGACAGACACTACTGTGACGGGGTTTTGGTGTTTGGTTTTCAAGCTATTTCTTGGTCTAAAACATTGGGTGTTGGAATCATTAGGATGTCTGTATGCAGGGCCGTGTTCACTAGGCGTCACATCACTTAGAAAACTAAAAACAAAGCCATGTTTTGAACGGTTTTCTATTGTTTCATGTCTACTGAAGCAACCCCTGTTGGTTATGTTTTTCATATTCACGAAGGGGTCATTTGATAAGGAATGTTGTTGGTTAGTGCTATGATGCCATTTTCATTATTTTACCATTTACATTTTAATGTACTACAAAAGTGGAGTTGCAAGTTAAAGATAAGTGTTAAATGTAAGTAAATAAACCCTACTGGTTTTCCCTTAGCTTTTTGATCACATTGCTGAATGCCTTGCTAACTTCCTGGAGAAAATGGGGATAAAGAATCAGAAGCTTCCTCTGGGCTTCACGTTCTCCTTTCCCTGCCAGCAGACTAAACTGGATGAGGTAAGGATTAGGACTACGTGATTGCATTTATAGTGGTGTTCTGTTGACCTTTATCAAAATCCATAAATGACCACTGATGCAGCTTCAACACTGGCTGTACGCAGACAAAAGAAAGTTCATTTTTCCCAACTGATTCATCTTTGGGTAGGATTATTTATTAATTCAAGAAGCAAGTCAAACCTTATTCCCTGTAGCATTGTCTTTGCTCTGTTCCCTCTCTTGCTCTGTTGCTCTGGTAAAAAAAACATGTCCTCCTAGCCAGTTGCAAGCCCTTACCTCAATTACCAGCCTTACGTATGCTACCTAGTGCCGTCAACTAATAAACAAAACAACTGAATGAACAGTTAAATGTTGAAATGGCTTCTGCAAATATTGCTGAAGCTTTCATTGCCTATATGTGTTTTCTGTTACAGAGTATTCTGTTGTCCTGGACCAAGGGCTTCAAATCACATGGGGTGGAAGGGAAAGATGTGGTCAGTCTTCTGAGGAAAGCCATCAAAAAGAGAGGAGTGAGTCAAAGCTTTTTTTAGATTAGTAATCTATGCAAGTCACAATATTTGTTCCAAATGCTATCATATTTGTGTTTATATTTACTTATATATACTTTTGACGTCTTATTAAAGCCTGAAGCCTTTCAAGGTTGCTCACTTTTTAAACTTTTGACGGTACTCCCTGGTGGTTTCTTGGGAAACCACCAGGGAGTGAAGGTTTGATTTTTGCTACAGAAGGTTACTCGCAATAATATCCACATAAAAAATCTACAGAAATGCAATTTCATTGTGTGTGAGTACTAGGTACACACCTTGCTTTAATGAACCCATTTTCGGTACCCTAATCATTCTCTTACATTGCCTGAGAGGAATGTTTGCTTTTATAGTACAGTTTCACAGCCCCTGTCAAGCCCTCAAAATAATTTCCATAGGATTGAGATCTGGGCTTTAACAATTAACAGTCAGGTTCTTCTGTGTGCCGATGCTTTCATTCTTCTGTTCAAGGGCAGCATTGTTCTGCCTTTTGTCATTTGACTCGCCTGGTTGTGCACCAACAGCACATTGTTCCTGTGGTTTTGGTGTTAAACTTGTTGTGGTATGGCAGACGCTAGTCCTGTCTTGATGTTAGGGCTCGAGCAATAAACTCACCTTCACAGCACCACATGCCGGGATCTACCCACAGTAGCCCATTCTCTATCAACATTTAGGCTTTAGGTCAATTTTAATTAGAATCATCAACAATAATTAAATGTATTTAGATCAGTTTAACATTTATTAGTAGCTACATGAGTACATTTCCGTTATTTCATATTTGGGATGTCTTCTATTTTTCTACAATGTGGAAGATTGTGAAACTAAAGAAATGCCCCTGAATAAGTAGGAAATTCAGCCCACAATCCTCTCTAGGATATGTCAGTAAATGCATATGGAAATGAAAGTGCAAATTATGTAAAATAAAAATTTTCACTCTTGTTTTTGTTCAATGTAAAGATGGGCTATGGCCTGACTGGCTCCAAACATTTGCTGTTATCGAACAAGATATGTGCATGCATCAACATCATGGCATCATAGAATGGCTGTTGATCGACTTTTACTTTCCCTGTGGTTTACTTTGAAACACAAATGTATAAAATCAATGAAGAAAAGTGGGCTACCACAGAGTGGGCTTTTCAGTATGGGCCTGAAGTTTGAATACACCCTTACATATGAAAGAACTATTGTAAAGCTAAATGTGAACATGAAGCATATTTTCAAAATGTTACTTTCAAAATCATTTGATCTCTGACCAGACGTGCTCTCTTTTTCAGATTCTACGCAAAACATTGTAGAACAAATTAAAAATGTCAGAGATCTGGATGAACATGAAGGTCTCTAAGTCTTTACAGTTCAAAAATGCTATGTTGAAAGACCCCACATTGAAGTTGAGAACGTTTGCCATTTCAAGGCAAACACTGTTGGCTTCTGGTAGATTTCTCAGAATAATAATGCACCCAAGTCAGGGGAAGAAGCGTTCGTTGTTGTTTAATTACAAAATAATCAGTACATGAAGATGTTATTGCTGTTGCTCTTGGCTTTTTTCAGCTTGTCCTCAAATTACCCAAACTTATATACCTTTGGCACGTTCCCGAAATAGGTCTTCATTGACGGACAGGACACATGGGGGATGTAAGGGTGTGCGTTTTGCACAGTCAGCACTCTGTGTTGTCTTACACTTTCACAACACTATGGAATGAGTGGATACAACTACAATAATGTAGACAGTCTATACCTTGAAATTAGTCATCGGTTTTTTTTCATAAAAAAATGTATTGGTTATAAAATATGTAAGCTGTGATTTGTATGAGATCTAGTTAGTTATCTACGCTTTTAGAAAATGGCTGTTCTTAATCATATTTGCAATAATTGGCCAACAAATTGCGATTCTGTATTTTATCCAATTTGTACCTCCCCAACCTGCATCTCAACTTGTTGTTTTGAAGTAGATGCCTCGGGTGTAATGATGGTTGAGTCTGATCAGTTCAATCATTGGTTTCTGAATTAATGATGTCCTGTTTCCGTTTCTCCTCAGGACTTTGACATTGACATTGTGGCGGTAATCAACGATACAGTGGGCACCATGATGACGTGTGGATACGATGACCATCATTGTGATATAGGCCTTATTGTCGGTCAGTCCTACTCCTTCCTCACATATGGCGGTGCTCTACAGTGCCTTTATTTAACTTGCATACACAGGAATACTTAAATACTTTAAATGTAGGGGCTTCCTGTACACCTAGAAATATTACGGCTTTTAGTTTACATGGCTTTTAATGTTTCTTTTCTTTCACACCTTTAACATTTTAGCTTTTTGATTTTTTGTTGTACTCCCTTTTTGGTGTGCATATGCATTTTGCAACACAGAGATGTTTCTTGTAAGATAAAGACCAGCTCTATTAGGATAAGTATAGGTGTAATTAATGTCCTTCATCCTGTGTTTGGGCCATTTAATGTGGCTTTCAAGGTTCTTGCCAGATAATTACTTATAGGACCCTGAATTATAGAAAGTCTACATCGCTAACTTTATAGAATGCCTGCGCCGCTAACTGTATAGAATGTTGACGCCGCTAACTGTATAGAATGTCTGCGCCGCTAACTTTATAGAATGCCTGCACCGCTAACTGTATAGAACGTTGACGCTGCTAACTGAATAGAATGTCTGCGCCGCTAACTGTATAGAATGTTGACGCCGCTAACTGTATAGAACGTCTGCGCCGCTAACTTTCAATGTTTCAAAATACTGAGATGGTGATGGTTCCCTTGTGTCCGTACCATCCATAGGTTTATATAATTTGCATAAACTATGCATCTGTGGTAAAGCTACAGTCAAATGGTCTAAAGATATAGCTACAGTCAAAATATTCCAATATGCTGAAAAACATTTGTAATCAGGTGAGGTGTGCTAATTACTGTGCCCAAATAAAATAATTTCATACACTACCTTGATAATAACTAAAGTCTGCCTTAAAATCGGCCTGGGACTGTCTGTTCATGGTAGAGGCTTGTTGTTTGTCTTGCTGCTCCCCAGGAACTGGCACCAACGCCTGCTACATGGAGGAGATGCGTCACCTGGAGCTGGTGGATGGGGACGAGGGCCGGATGTGTGTCAACACGGAGTGGGGGGCATTTGGGGATGATGGCGCTCTGGAAGACCTCCGTACAGACTTCGACCGGGAGATCGATGCTGGCTCTCTCAACCCAGGCCAACAGCTGTGAGTGACGGGCCGCTCCCTCTACTTCTAACATGCACTTCTAGTAGTATTAAATTCCAGATCCCACGTGGAGAAGATATCAACCTCCAACTGCCATTCAGATTTGGTTTTGAAAGTGTAATGAATAGTATTTACAGCTCTCAGAGTTTACCTTCAGTTTGCCAAGTCTTGTTTATTGCAAAACGGCGTGTCTGTGCCTGCCTGTCTGTGTGTTGGTCTGCCTGTCTGTGTGTTGGTCTGCCTGTCTGTTTGTTGGTCTGCCTGCCTGTCTCTGTCGCGCTGTCTGTCTCTGTCCTTAGACGTATAGTAACTCATGGAAAATCATGATTTCTGATTTGATAGGCCTAACTTAACATACATTTTGCTGCTTGGGTTTTGGGGAGTTAAGGTCAGGGTTAGGAAATATATTTTTTAATAAAGATCAGTGGTGATTCAAAAGAAGTCTTCATGACGATTGTCAATCAAGTATGTTTGTGTAGGTTTGAGAAGATGATCAGCGGTATGTACATGGGGGAGCTGGTGCGTTTGATCCTAGTGAAGATGGCCAAGGAGAACCTGTTGTTTCAGGGTCACACCACACCTGATCTTCTTACCACCGGACACTTCCAGACCAGCTTCGTCTCCACCATCGAGATCGACAAGTCAGTAGTGCCTCCAAGCGAAATATCTGTGAAACCGTGGGCCTTTCTTGATACCAGTGGATTATGATAATTATCTGTGCCATTTGTAATTCACAAGGTTCCAGGTGGTCATTTTTCGAGCAGTGTGTGAGTGAGGTGTCTTGTCCTGACAGAGACAAGGAGGGTCTGGTGAGTGCCGAGAAGGTGCTGAGGGGTCTGGGCCTGGACCCCACTGGGGAGGACTGTGTGGCCACTCAGAGGGTGTGTCAGGTGGTATCGACCCGGGCCGCCCACCTGTGTGCCGCCACCCTGGCAGCTGTGCTGAGACAGATCCGAGACAACAAGGCCGCAGAGAGGCTGAGGACCACCGTCGGTGTGGACGGGTCCGTCTACAAGAACCACCCACAGTAAGTCTCAAGGGGTTTCTGCCTGGAAGAGTTTCCCTGCGTGTACAAATAGTGCCGGGGAGCCCCCCTGTCACAGTGGCTTAGGTACCATCATCACAGTACCTTACCAACAGGGCCCGTGGGCCCCCAGAGGGTGGGGGACATTGGCTCTGCATCGTCTAGGTTAGATGGGCTCTTGTCTTGTTGCACTCTTACAGTTTTTTTGTGGCTTCTTTATTCTTCCTCATACCCAGTTGGTGCTTGTGGGGAAGGCAAATACTTCCTGGTTGAGCAAGCTGTAGAAAAAATCCGCTATCAGGAACAACTGTTCTGTCAACAAAGTGACAAAATCTTGTAGGAAACTCCAAACAAGTCTAGAGGCAGGTCGTGCCCTAAAGTGTCCGTAAGAGTATCACCTCAGCAATCACTGGGTCACGGATACGTTATCAGTGTTCGTGACCAGAATGGCGTCAAACTTCAACGGTAATCGTCATCACTGGTAGACATTAGATACTGTCTGTTATACAGGTCTCCAAATGATAGGAGTTTGATTAATAAGTATGTCATTGTGTCAATTGACCTTCAAACTGGGGCACAAATGAGTTTCACAGATGGGAGGGAAACGCTATGTATCGTGCTCATTACTCATAACTGAATGTCAACGTCATTCATCTTACATACTCCCTGTTGCGTGGTGCCGGGGCTGAGGTTCTTTCCCCGTGCTAAGCTTTGACTCTGCCATCAGCCTCGTGTCGATGTAACGCTCTACCTTCTTCCATAATTTCTTTCCTTGGGTTAGATGGAATGAGCCATCCGAGAACTAAACCATGGCAGTTTTTGAGGTTGGACATTGCCATTTATTGCAACGCAACATGGGTGTCTTAGCCGCTTTCATTGGGTTTAAAGGCAGCATTTCGTTAATGGTAATGCCACATTAGTTGTAGTTTATCAGGGCCTTCAGTCAGGACTGCTCATCCAAACTATTTGTAGATTTTACTTTGTAGCTAGTTATGCACCCTGGAAATGTCCAAATATTTATTTCGTTGTATGCTGATGCATGAACAATACATGTTTCTGCTCCTTCAAATATAAAGTCATAGAATTAATAAATAAAATATAATGAAAAACGTAACCCTGGTGATCTTGCCTCTCTGATTCTCTGACATCTCTTGAGTGCGTCACCGTTACCATGACAACGGTCTGAAAGCCACTTGGCTGACAGTTGATACACACCTACACAGCCAGGCTCATACAGGAGGCTTGAGTTCATCAGTAGCCAGGCAAAAGCTATGGTCAATCTTACTTGGCGGTGCCATTTGCATGTATTGTTTATATATTTTAAATGTTTTTGATAAGCTTTCAGGGAAAGGTAATGTTTGACTGTAAGTAAAACATATTGGTCAAACTCAGGGATTTCTAGATTTACGTTTTCAAATACACAAAATGGTTACATTTTACAAAATGTAGTCAATAAATATTGTGTCAACTTGTTTTTCTTTATATGGGTAAATAACAATTTAATTTGGTCAACATAAATGCTTACTTAAACCATTAAAACTCTAAAATTCTGCACCAAAATATTTATAACATTTAATGGTATTCCAGCCTAACAAGATGTAATGAAGAATTGGAGGGTGAAAAGCAAAATCAGTCAATTTGAATGTAACAAGGTGTGTCTAAACAAACATAAATCATCAATATATTAGGTATATAGCAACAGTCACTTTCTGTGATTTACTCAAACCTACGTTAGCTCTGTGAGTAAGCATGAACAATTTACAGCATCAACAAATGTGCGGTTTTTAGGCTTTGTATAAAGAGTATTATATTTGATTAAATTGTATTTGTTAAAGGAAGCGATGACACACCGAATTACCCTGGGTGACAATGAATGCCTTGTTTCAGGTCCTTCTAAAAATTGCTTTGCTGATGTTTTGGATTACGGTCTTACAGCATGACCCAGCTGCTCTGGACTGACGGTCTCCTGTAGAATTTTCTGATACTGGACAGATGTTCTCACTTATTGCCCATTGAATTTGAGGATAATCCAGGTGCTTTTTAGGAAGCTTGAGACAAGCGTTCGTATTCTTATTGAGCAATGGTTTCCGGCAGTGAATATATTTTGTTGGCATGACTTGTCTCTTGACCCTGTGTGGTGATGACTACTGTGATGGTTCAGTCTTGACCCTGTGTGGTGATGACTACTGTGATGGTTCAGTCTTGACCCTGTGTGGTGATGACATTACTGTGATGGTTCAGTCTTGACCCTGTGTGGTGATGACATTACTGTGATGGTTCAGTCTTGACCCTGTGTGGTGATGAC
>JACXGK010005943.1:0-23396 GCA_016801125.1 Novumbra hubbsi
GCACGAGGGTTAATTGTTTTATGCACTTTTGTGAACTACATGCTCTGATACAGTCAGATAATAAAAATGATTAAAACTTTGTTTCTTGTGTATTACAATTACAGTTTTTCTGAATTGCTATAACACTGAACCCCATTACCTAAACCAAATTCTCAGTGGCCTAAACCAATTTGTCGCATCAGTCACTCGTTTGGCAAAACCTTAAACAAATTCTGGTTGTTAGACACCGTTTCCCAATTGCATTCACTCTGTTTGCAAAACTCTGAACACATTTCTCATTTACTAAATTGCATTTCAGACAGTGATGCACTTGTGTTGTAAAATGGTAAACACAGGTGTCAAAACTTAAACACAACTACAACACAGTTGTCATCGTTTACACACAATGACTCAAAATAGTTCACACTTGTTTCGAATAATGTAATCAAACTTATTGTACAGAATATTGCAGTTCAGAGTACACAGGTGGCACAGGTTGGAGGAAGAGCAGGAAGAATGAATCTCTCATTGACTTTGATTACGCAGTTGGTATATCATTTTAAGTTTATCGTAATGTGTCAGTTTGTTTTCTTTGGTCATTTGGCTTTTGCATAGTGGACTGCTGTATTGGTATTCAATACTATATTAGTTGCTGTATTTACAGTATACAATATTTTCACTGAACAAGCTGGTGACAATGTACATTGTTACTTCTGTTACGCTGTACAGTTTGTATTAAGGAAAGCGAAAACCTCCCTAGAAGTGCACATAGAAGTGCACATACAAATAGAATAGATAGAGCTGCATCATAGCCCCTGTGTGGCACAGAGAAAGGAAACATCTCTTAAATAAGAACTCATTAGCTACATCAGTTCTACATATTGACTGCTATGTGTTACACTATTGTCAAATGACAGAAAGAACTTGCCCTCTGTTTATTTTAGGTTTTTGTAAAGTGTCTCTAGGTTTTCTTTGACAGCGTCCCTCAAAGCAAAGTTAAATATTAAAATGTTTAAATTTTAGTGATTAAGCAGTTCGTCATATCTACAGCGATTTACAAGAAGTGCTTCCTGTTAAGGTGTCTTGGAAAACCCACATCTGACAATCATGAAAGGTACACTTCTTCATTTAAGCCATCAAGTCAGTGCCATGGAAAAAAAAGTGCCTTTTTATGTGGGGGGTGCGGGATACATAGGTTAACGTAACGCCTGGAGATAGGAATAGGAATGTAACGAGTAGCATTTTCAACGCAGATTTGCCCTTAAATGGTTAATTAAGATACTCATCAAAGAGATAGCTTTTCCGCCACAGAAGAGTTTTGCCTTGGCTGAGCGGGAGTTGCCCATGCGTGAGGGTTGGGTGGCCAAAAGACATGACGGAGTGTATAGGTAGGGTTTAAGCATAGCTTACAGTTAGGGAGTTGCAGTTAGGGAGGTGCTGCACCATAGACAAGCACCATGGTCTTGTAGCGGATGCAAGCTTCTACCGAAAGCCAATGGTGCTTGCTGATGAGAGGGGTGACCTCTCTGGATTTGGAAAGGTTAAGCTTGAGATGGTGCGTTGACATCCAAGCTGAGATGTCTGCCAGCATGCAGATTTGCATGTTGCAACCTTGGAATCAGAAAGGGGGAAATGAGAAGAATAGTTAAATTTCATCAGAAAATGATGCCAAGGACTGAACCCTGGGGTACACCAGTATGGAGAACGTGTGGAACTGACACAGACCAGGTAGGATGCAGACCAAGAGTGGGCAGAACCCCCAGATATGAGAGGAGCAGAAAGATCAAGGGGAATATAACTGAAGAAAGATACTTGCCTAAACAAAGACAGACATCAAGCATTAAAACCTTACACACCAATGTCCTCCTAAAAAATTATCTCTTCTTGGCTTCATGTGCATCTTAGATAACACAGTCCCTCCTCTTTACACGGATGTGAAACATATGTTCTTTGGTTTTTGTACCATGTGTCTCTATGTTTCCTGTCACTGTGGGCTGCAGAGCACAGTAGTACAGAGCAGAGTCTGTCACTTCAGTAGAGGAGATCTTCAGATCCACATGGGTCTTCTCTTCATTTACTTTAACAGAAAGTCTATCTTTGCTTGATTCCTTCATTACTTCAGTCGCAAGGAGCAAGTATTCTTGTTTTGATCCAGGGTATTGTTGGTACCACATTAACGTATCAATACCAGACGAGCCAGTGTAGTTACAGGACAGAGTAACAACATCCCCCTCAAAAACATGTTCTTCAGTCCTGACTGGATTGATGTCCTCCTCATAACTGCTACCTGAAATAGTGCAAAACACGCTATCAATAAATACAAATTGCAATTTATGTACTCTAATATTGAATTAACATACTACAATGCAAAGCCAAACCATTTTACTTACCAATGAACATTGAAAGAAGTAGAAATGTAACAAACATGCTTAAAAGGCCTGATTGACTGATTCACTAATCTGGTGTCAAGTAAGAGTATATCACTGATGTTAACTGTCCACATATCACTTTTCTAGACTGCTCAGTAAGAGCACTTATTTACTGTAGCTCCACCAATCTTCAGTAAATATGGTTTGGTATTTCAGTTCAGCTGTATATTTTCTGGTGTTTTGTTACTTTATGACATCATCATGATCTTTCCACACCTACTGTATATTTTGCACTACTTTGAAAGGATGTAGTTCAGCTCATGACTTCCATCTACTGGTCAATACTGCCAACTACGCCTGTTCTAAAATAAAATACGTCTACTTCCCAGAAATATACTGTCTGCATTCAATATTTTAAACAGGCCTAAGTGGTTCAAGGGGCATTATAACCGACCCCTTCTTGGCCACATGCCTATAGAACAAACCACAGATACACTGAGGGATACATATACTCTGTATCCACCAACACTAACCAGCACTACTCTTACTAGTCCAAACCAAAAGGATAACCTTTCCATACTTAAATAGAACTCTGCAATGTAACAATCAATTGATGCATCAGATCTGTAAAATAATGTAACGCCTCAGCGCCTCATGGGAACCAGCAGTAGAAACGCATGTATGGTGACCTGAAGAGTTTACTTGACTATTGAATAGTAGACACAGCTAGGCAGTACCTGGCTCCATCATCCATGGTTACGCACTCCCAGAAAGATATGGACCCTTCATCCCCCCAAACACAGATAAAGGCTCATGCCCCATACACATGAATAGGTATGTCATTAGGCCATGCAGAGTCAATCTATGCAGAGTCTGTTTCTCAACTTCTGCAGGGTCTTTTGATTTCAATCTGTCTTGATATAAATGGAAGACGTCTGGTGCAATAATAGAGTGCTGATATTTTGTGTAAATAGTGTAACACACTTTTATGAAGCCCGATTATCTTCTCTCATCTACAAGTAAAATGCAAAGAGTGCAAACTTGCCATGCTTTCAATGCTCAGTTTATAAAACTTTTAGGACTTTAGCACTGATATCTAGTAAGCCACAATGTGTCATCAAATTACTTTTGTGTTGATCATTTTGCTAAAACAAATGCTGTCTGTTTACTAAACGGGCCATTACTGTTTTCCCTATATATGCTGCATCTGGGTGATGTCATCAGGAACCACAATGTCAATTTTCACTGCTATGCTGATGACACACAGCTATATATCTTGATGAAGCATGGAGAAGCCCCCAGAATAGCTACTTTGGAAGCATGTGTCTCAGATATTAGAAAATGGATGACCGATAACCTTTTGCTTTTAAACTCGGAAAAAACAGAAATGTTAATTTTTGGACCTAAGAAACAAAGAGCTCTGTTGGGAGATCTCACAATGAACCTGCATGGTTGTATAGTCATATCCCAAAAGAATGTGAGAAACCTTGGCGTTACCCTCGACCCTGACCTCTCTTTCGATGAACCCATAAAAAATATCTCTAGAGCTGCGTTTTTTCATCTTCGAAACATTGCTAAAATACGATTCTTTAATCAAAAACTGATGCTGAAAAACGAATCCATGCTTTTGTTACTTCCAGACTAGATTATTGCAACGCTCTGATCTCCGGTTACCCTGATAAATCAATAAATAAACTTCAGTTTGGGTTGAATACGGCTTTCGAATTTTAACTAGAACAAAATAATTTGAGTACATTACACCAGTATTAGCTTCTCTACATTGGCTGCCTGTCAAGGCTAGGGCTGATTTTAAGGTTTTACTGTTGACCTATAAAGCAGTACACATACTTGCTCCTGCATTACTCTCTGAAATAATCCAGCCATATATACCTACACGTAACTTAAGATCGCAAGATGCAAGCCTTTTTTAAGCAATTGGCAATTTTTAAGTGTCAACTAAAGACCTTTCAGCATGGTTTTTGACTAGTGTAGCCTGGCCCAGTAGTTCAAGGTGACTGGAATGGCTCGAGAATGTCCACCCTTGCTGTTTTGCCAGGTGTGCTCTCATCTCCACTGGAATACCTGCTCTCCAATGGCAGTTGAGGGCGGAGTCACTGGCTTGCTGCTGTCTCTCCTTTGCCCCCCTCGAGCAATTGAAACAAACTCTGCTGGCAACATTCGGCCCTCACATAGGGTGGTTGCGGTTAGTCGATGTCCCTTTGGCTGATGCCTGGCAATGTGAGTGGATTGATTTCTTGCCTGTTGGGTCCTGTCCGAGGCCTCCCTTGGATAGGGTCACAGTGTCACTGAAACCCCCTGTCTCGGACAAAAGTTTTTATGCTGCTATATTATTGTGCCGGGGGAGCAGGGCTAGTTCTCCTCCATGACTCTATGTTCTCCTCCTTAACTCTAAGGAATGCACTCTTTAACAACTCTCCTTGCCTCATGTTGCGGTTCAACTTAGATGGGCGTGAGGTCTCGGCCTACACCTGTGGAGCACCAGGCCATGAAGACCTTGTCCCGAGCACTTTTGGTTTTGCTGCAGAACAAGCAGATACTTGACGATTCCAGCTGCCACTCTGCTGACCCCCCCTCCCAACCTAGATCTAGACGATCCTGACGATTCCGGCTGCCACCAGGCTGAACCCCTAATCAACCCACCCTGGACTGTTCCTGTCCTGCCAATCTGATCATGCTTGTCAACTAGATCAGGCATTTTAGACTCTGGACATGGCTCATGTGAATTTATTAATTATTAACAGTATTCTTAAACATTACCCTGCACAGCCATAAGAGGTATGGCCACCCCTTTGAGCCTGGTTCCTCTCTATGTTTCTTCCTACAATCCGGCCCCCATAGGGAGTTTTTCCAAGCCACCGTGCTTCAATCCTGTTGTTGTGTGCTCACTGGGGTTTTAGGCTGGATATTTTTGTAAAAGCACTTTGTGATAACTGCTCATGTAAAAAGGCCTTTATAAATCAATTTGATTGATTGATGTTCATGGTCTTAATACTAGAACCACCAGGCCTTCTAGTCCTCAAGTCATTTTGTGTCATTAGCATAATAATCATCCTTATTATGCACATTCTCTTCTAAAACATCAGTTAATCTACTGTGTCATTATCAAACTAAATAGACTAGTTAATAACAAAAATTGTTTGGATAAATGTTAGATGAAGAGTCTTGCAGCACTCTGTAACAGACAACAACCAAACACTTGGATAAGACTATTCTGACTGCCACACTAGCACCAGTGGTTTAATACTTTCCCTGCAGCTTTGAGACAAAATGATGTGTTGTACTTAGTCAGTTGATTTGAATAACTTCTTGTGACCTTTTATCGACTTTGTGTTCGGCATCTCTGTCTGTTGTCAGCATTTGTCAACGCTTATCAACTTTTATCTGGTGGCCACATACAGCTACTTATGGCAGCAAGTGTCACGTCTCCGCCTACTGGCGGCCACTCCCCTGTCCGCGTAGCCCCCCGGCGTTCAACGTCGCCGGCCTTCTAGGCACCATCGTTCATGTTTTTCTTGTTCCCCATGTCCTGTGAACGCATCCCTCCCTGATTCCTTGCAGCTGGTCCTCATTACCTGTGCATAAAATCCCTCGTGTGTCTTGTCTCTGCGTTTGTTATTGTCGTTTGTGTTGAGTGTCAACACGTCCGTGCTGCGGAGCTTATTAGTGACACAGTCACTATTGTTATTCCTTTTGCATCTAAGAACGGAAGTTGTCGTTAAACACTTACCGTGTCTACGATAGGGAAAATAAACGCTATTGAGCAACTGCCTACCTGCATTTTGGTCCACTCCTTCCTACACCGTCACAGCAAGACCTCCGACTGCTTTTCAACTTGGGGATTCATGCTACTGACTTCTTGAGACAAAATCATGAGAATCAACGAGAATAGACAACAGGGTCATAGACGAACAGAGAGAAAGCTTTGTGGTGAATGTATGGTTCTTATAAGGCAGATGGAAGGACATGTTTGGATGATGGGAACATGAATCACAGATATGGCCAGGGGTCCCCAGCCAGGAAAGGACAGAGCCTCCCTCCTAAGGCGCAGACTCCTGGCCGCAAGACCCAAAACAAAGAATGGAGGCAGCGGTGGCGGCTTGGCCGCGGGAGGCAGCGGCGGCACCGTCTTTGAGGCCCGGGGCACACAGTCCTTGGCGGCCCATGGGGCAGTCAATGGGGAAATGATCCGTGGGGCAGGCAAAGGGGGACTGGCCCGTCGTGGGGTGGGAGCCGGGACGAAGGCGCGTCGTGGGGCTGGAGTCGGGACGAGGGCCGGACGCGGAGCAGGTGCCATCAAGGAAAATAAATGTGTATGCATACACACAATGTATAGGTACACCTTGGCCCTCTTTATTAGATATTAGGGTTTTGTTAAAAATAAGTCTGTGTGTGAATTATGCCAAAATTAAGAAAATCATAAAAATGACATTCTTTGTCAGAGCACAGCGTCGAATGTCGCTGGTTCCTTTAGGTGGTTTATTCTATCACGGCCTCGGTGTGTGCCAGAACCAAACGCAGACATATTGAAAGAAACCGTGAATTTAATTCTAAACAAGACAAAACAAACACGAACTGTACACGCAAAGTAAAGGTGCTGGATTAAACAGCAAAACGTACTAACTAACTAAACATCAAACACACTGTGAAAACTTACAGATAAAACAAGTGGCCTATCCACAGAACAATAACCAATAAACAAGACAGGACCGTGAACGTTGTATGTGAACAAACAATAAACCACACCGGGTGTGGCTACAAAACCTAACTTAAGTAGGCTCCCCAATCAGAGGCAACTGGCAACAGCTGTCTCTGACTGGGGAGCCCACAACAGTGGCATAAAGGTGCCTAGAGGCACCTCTATGTGGCATGCCCTGACTGTGAGCCCCGAGGCACAGATATGGCCAGGGGCCCCCAGCCAGGACATGACAGTCCTCCTCATAACTGCCACCTGAAATAATTTTGAACATACATTAAATAAATAATTTTTCAATTAATGTATTGTAATACTTCATCGTAATACTTCATATGAATTTTCACATTTATTTCCTAGCACCGCAAAGCCAAACCCTTGTACTTACCAATGAACATTGAAAGAAGTAGAATTGTAACAAACATGTTTAAGGGGCCTGATTGACTTGGATAAATCAGGTGTCAGGTAAGAGTATATATAGATTTCATCATCAGACGTCTTCTACACTGTAACGTGCTAGGAACAAACACATGCTGTAAAGTGACACAACACACAGTATGTAAGGTACATTAGCCCACTGTGAAAGTAGGGGTTTTACAGCACAAACACTTTCAACTGTCAACTAATAGAAGCAACAGGTTACTGCACAGAAGACTGATACATGGTGGGCCTTGAGGCATACAAGCAAAGTCAAACAATTGACTATACCGCTGTACTGTTCTGGGAGGCCTTCAAACAACCCACAATGTAGTTCAAAAGTAAAGACATACATTGGTAAGTGACATATTGAACGTTTAAATGTAACAATGAAAATAATTATTCTACTTTAGTTGATGAGTCCTCCACAGTCATCTGATCTTCAGGGACTGGACCACAAGGATGTATGGTGACCTGTAGAGATTGCTTGACTATTTAATTTTAGAAACAGGCAGGCAGTACCTGGCACCAACATCCATGGACCCAGAAAGATTGATTGACTGATTAAACTCTCATTTACCCAGATCCTAGCTTGTATGGCCCACTGAGCGAAACCCCCAGTCACCCCCCCACACACCCACTTAAATCACACATTAGGTCTAAATTAAGGAAATATATTTAACAAAACAATCTTTACTGTACATTGTGTAATTTATTAAGAACAAAATGAAGTAACACTTAATGGAATCCAAAATCACCAACCGATTGTGGGCTGGATTCAAACTGCCACAGATATAGGTACCACACAAAGCACCAGACAAAACCCCAACTCCCTACTAACAAACTAACTAATCTAATCCACTAGCCGAACAAACAAACTACCATGAAACAAAACAGAGTGTAAGAAACAGAATGGTCATAGACGAACAGCGACAGCCACAAACAGAGCTGAACAGATAAGAAATGGGGTGGGGTTGTTATATTGCGGATGGAAGGACTTGATTGGATGATGGGAATGGGAACCAGCTAAACACAATATTGGGAGGGAGATGAACTTGATTGATGGCACCTGTGTAGACAAAAAGGAACAAACAGAACACACACAAACACACAGCAACACGGACACTGGGAAACGTAACACACACATACTGGGAATGTAACCGTGACATCTGGCATGTTAATAACCCCTTTACTTAGAGGTAAATTGATAGCGTTATGCATCTATGAGTCTAGCATGAGACCTTGTGCATGTACTGGAGCTTCTTTCTCACAGTACATAAAGGAGAGAAGTAAGTAGTAAATGCCATGTGAACTCAGTACAGGTGTGACCACAATTATCTGATCTAAACCTCTGACATGTGATATCAAATGATGGTTTGATGCATTTTTATCCAAACCACAACAAAGCATTTTGGTGTGTAGGTTTTTGTACAGCCTGTTAGACACTTTTGATCATTGTGTGTCAACAGCACAGTAGTAGAAAGCTGTGTCTGCCAGGGTTAGTCGTTGGATGATCAGTTCAGTTGATGATTCAGATGTTTTGGAGCCATATCTTTTATCAGGAATTCGTTCCTCTTTATATGATTTGGCACCTTTCCACAGTATAAAGTCAGGTGCCTGGTTAGGATAATGGCGATACCAGTAAAGGAGAATGGTATTACTACTTGTATCATATGTGCAGCTCAGAGTCACAGATTGTCCTTCTGTGCTGATCACTTCATTATTTCCAGGAGTAATATGATCCCCAGCAGTCAGTCCTGTAAAAATTACCAACTTTTAGAGCTACTTATATTTTTAGAATGTTGGAAATGTATGAAAATGTTTTGTATAGATTTACATACACACACACGTTATAAACTGTACAACCTTACTTACCAAGAAGTGCTGAAAACAGTATAAATGAAGTGATCAAGTTCATGATGTATGTGTCTGGATACTGCCTGGATGGAGGGTCTATCTGTCTGATACACAGTGGACTGTGTTATTTCACAGCCTGAATATCACATCAATGTGGGACATGTTGTGTTTGTCAGCTTCCTTTCTGCAACTCCCACCACCTTCTAGAGGAGGAGACACCTGATCATCATCTGTAGTGGATGAGAGTATTCTTTTTTTACTGTTGCTGTCTACAGATTATACTCAGTTAGTTCATTCAATAGCTAGTGGCCTCTCCATTAGTAGAAACATCCTGGAGTTGTGACGCTTCTCTGTGTGGCGCTGCATGTTCTCTCCCTCTGGCGTTCCACCTCACGACATACTGACTGGAGGCAGGAGTTGATGGCAGCAGAGCCCCTCTGACACGCCTGCAGGTCATTAGTGATCACCACTGTTATTTAAGTTCCCTGTTTCTTCCAACCCCTTATGGGTTATTGTGTTCATTTGTGCTGTATGTTGGATTGTGTGGTGCTGCAAAACCTAGTAAATGTGGAATCTTTCTTTTAGCTTAGTTTTGTTGTCTTGTCTATTGCCACTTATCAAACTCTGAAATCCTTTTCAACAGATATTTGCCCACTCACAGAACTCGGTATCAGGAATTTTGAACTAGGTAGGTAAGAAAGACGAAAATGCGTTTGCACCATAAACAGTTTTAACAAAAATATATTGCAAGGAGGAGTACATTCCTTTTTGTCAACCACAGTGTTTCTCCAAGAACACAAGACTGTCAGGGTTCCACCATGACCTGGCTCTATTCAGGCCCCACTACCCCATCTGGTGGCCTATGGGCGCGGTGCTCATCAGCGTCACGAAACACCCCAGTCATCAAGCACCCAGTCAACTGCTCACACCTGTCCCTCATCTCCTAATCACTGTCCCTATTTAGGTTCCCATTACCCAATGTCAGTTCAAACGAAATACTTGCCAGTTTTCACTGCTACGTATTTAGGTGTTGGCTCCTGCGTTATATTGCAGTATTTGGCTTTCCAGCCTTTTTGTCAATATATATAAATATATTCTCGCCCTTACATTCCTGCACATTTCTTCCCTGCTCGGTCATTGGAGTTCAAACCACCACTTAACTCGTTTACCTCCGGGCTTATCTACACCGGCTGAGTGTTCGGAACGTGTTTCCTCAAGTTGCGCGTTTGGATCCCGACCATCGCTTTGTTCACCCGGAGTCCTTACAGATTGAACTGACCAGCATGAATCCAGCCAACTTCACCCCCATCCACTGGCCCTAAGTCTCCAAGGCGCAGCCCTTGTCCTACCCTTCTGACCGGGCTAGGATTGCTTATGTGGTCGGCGCACTGTCCGGACGAGCCCTGTCATGGGCATCTGGCTGAACAACAGCCCTCTTTGCTACTCCTACACCGTCTTCACGAGGGAGCTACAAAAGGTGTTTGAAAAACAGGAGGGAGAGAGAGACGCGGGATGCAGGCTCCTTGGATTGCGCCAGGGTTGCCGCGGTGTCGTGGATTATTCCATAGACTTACGCATTCTCGGCGCTGAGAGCGATTGGAACGAAGCAGCGTTAAAAGGTGCCTTCACGAACAGACTCTCCGAGGGACTAAAAGACGAGCTAGCCTCTCATGAGGAGCCCAACTCCCTGGACCAGCTGGTCTCCCTGGCCCAATGAATCGGTGCCCGACTCCGTGAGCGTCACCGGGAAAGACCACTTGCTGTCCGTCCCTGCCGTTCACCTTCACCACCCAGGCCAAGACAGCCATCCTTGATTAGAAGGGACGACCACCCCCGTCGCATGAACACGGATCAGGAGCCTATGCAACTGGGACGCGCACGCCTCTCCATGGCGAAACGGACGCGTCGCCTTGACAACGGCTCATGCCATCCCTTCCTGTCCGTCTCATCAGGGAAACGCCCACGCCCGTCCATAGACGAGGAGTTATGGACAGGTCGAGCAAGCGTCTCCTCTTCCCGACATCGGTCTCGAGGTCACACTCCATTGGAACACTACCTCTACCTCCTTGCGTGCTCTTATCAATTCCTGGGGCTGACGGAAATTTTATCGATAAGGGATTGGTTCACAAACTGGTCCTGTCTTGTCTCCCGGTCACCCCCCCAGTGACGATGAGAGGACTGAGCGGACACAAGATGTTTTCAGCGCTGCCTGGGGTCAGCAGACACCCTGGAACACAACAGCTCCGTCCCCATTCACCACACCAATTTATCCGCGGTGCCTAGAGAATACCATGACCTTGCCGCCGTGTTCAACAAACAGGACACTCTGTCCCTTCCGCCTCACCGACCATATGATCTCGCCATCGAGCTAACTGGGGGCGGCACTACCTAGCGGACGATTGTACAAACTCTCCAAACCGGAGACCGAGACCATGGAGAAATATATCCGTGAGCCATTATTGTCTGGAATCATCCGCTGTTGAAGTTAAAATCTGCTTCCCCCGAGTCCGAATCAGAGAATGTCCACGCGGTCCAAGTCTTTCCAAACTAAACACCTTTATTACAGATAGCTCTCCGGAGATCTTTCTCCACCGTACAGTAGACAAGATCTGAATTACTTTCACCTGGACACAGTTTATATAAAGCCCCTTCCACCCCTCAGTCATTGGATAGAATCTGTTGAGTGGGCTTCCTGAGTGGGCGTGTCCCTTTCTTGCAGACCCCATCTCTGATCGTGGGGCCATCTGGTGACATCGGAGGCAGACGAAGAGAACAGTTGAAGAGGGGGCTGGCGCCAGGAGGTCTGCCCGGAGATATTACCTAAATTGTGTTTACACTTCCCTTCCTGTGTTCCCTGTCCGCATCAGGGTCAGTGTGATAAGCCAACAGACAATAAACCGGGTCCCCCTATTCCCCCTTGATCTCTTGACTTATGGCCCTACTCTGGAATGTACTAATTAACATTTTATCACCCCAGCCTGGCTTGCTCTCTCTAAGTTCAACTCCACTGGCCCTGTTTGTTTCTAACAGCACACCACACATCTAATCTTAACAAAAATATTCCACACCGCCCTTCCTCTTCTCCCATTGGGGCTGGTTTCTTTTTCGTGGGTAAGAAGGACGGAACAGTGCGCCCCTGTATTGATTATCGTGCTCTCAATGCCATCGCTACATGCAATAAGTATCCCCTACCCCTACTCAGCGTCACATACACACCCCTCCAGGGTGCAACAGTGTTCACCAAATTGGACCTGCGCAATGCCTATCAGCTAGTGAGGGTCCGGGAGGGCGACGAATGGAAGACGGCATTCAATACCCAATATCTTGGACATTTCGAGTATTTGGTGGTGCCATTTGGCCTCTCCAACGCGCTTGCGGTGTTCCAGGCCTTAGTGAGCGTCTCTTCCGCAACCGGCTGTGCTAAGGGACATTCTCAACCGTTTTGTCGTGGTCTACCTGGATGACATCCTGATATTCTCACTCACCCTTCCTGAGCATACACTACACGTCAGACAGGTGCTTGAGCGTCTCCTTTCGCAACCGGCTGTTTGTGATGATAGAGAAAAGTGAGTTTCACGTGACCACCGTTCAATTCCTGGGACACATTCTCACTCCTGGACGCATGGAGATGGCCCCCGCCAAGGTTACAGGAGTGACCGAGTGGCCTTTGCTCATGGATAGGAATCAGCTTCAGCGATTCCTCGGCTTCGCTAATTTCTATAGACGTTTCATAAGAAATTATAGCCAAGTTGCCGCACCACTCACCGCACTGACTTCCATCAATGTCCCTTTCCCCTGGTCCAAGGAGGCAGGAACCGCGTTCGAGGAGCTCAAACATCGCTTCTCATCCTCTCCAATCCTGATCCAACCAGACCTGACGCTTTAGATTATTGTGGAGGTGGATGCGTAGGATACAGGGGTAGGCACGGTGCGGTCTCAACGCTCCCCTACTGACCATAAGGTTCATCCATGCTCGTTCTTATCCAGAAAACTGTCACCTGCGGAGCGTAATTACGATGTTGGGAACAAAGAGCTGCTCGCCGTGAAACTCGCCTTGGAGGAGTGGCGTCATTGGTTAGAGGGGGCTGACCTTCCCTTTATAGTGTGGACGGACCATAAAAACCTGGCCTACCTCCACTCGGCGAAACGCCTGAATTCCCGGCAGGCGCGTTGGGCAGTGTTTTTTGGTCGTTTTGATTTCCAACTCACGTGCCGCCCAGGGTCGCGGAACGTCAAACCGGACATGCTCTCTTGTCTCTATGCGCCTGAGGAGAAGGAAGACGTCCCGAGCCCTATTCTTTCCCCCTCCTGTATCCGGGTGGGTCTCACGTGGGAAATCGAGCGCATCATCCAACGTGCACAACAGCACCAGCCAGACCCGGGTAACGTATCACCTCTTTGTCCCCGAATCGGTCTGCGCTGAGGTTCTCAAGTGGGCACATTCCTCTCCTGTCACCTTGGCGTGAATCGCACCCTGTCCTTTTTGAAGCAACATTTCTGGTGGCCCACGTTGTCCTGGGATGCCCGGGAGTTTGTGTCAGCTTGCCTTGAGTGCGCACGGAGCAAGACATCAACCCATCCCCCTCCGGGATGGTTGCAACCGTTGCCTATTCCGTGCTGTCCCTGGTCGCACGTGTCCTTAGATTTCGTCACCGGTCTTTCTCCAACGGTATGACCACCATACTGACTGTGGTCGACCGGTTCTCAAAAATGGCGCATTTCATTGTGCTGCCCAAACTGCCCTCTGCCAGGGAGAAGGTGGATCTCCATTCTGCCAAGGGCTTGGGGCCACCGTTAGTCTGACGTCCGGCTACCATCCCCAGTCTAATGGCCAATCCGAGCGAACTAATCAGGAGTTGGAGGCTGCTTTACACACGGTCACCTCCGCTGACCAAACCTCCTGGAGTACGTACCTGCCTTGGGCGGAATATGCCCATAACACCCTGGTCAATTCCTCCTCTGGCATGTCCTCCTTCCACGTCTGCCTCGAATACCCTCCGCCTCCATTCCCTGCTCAGGAGATCGATGTCGCTGTCCCGTTGGTCCAGGCCCATCTCCGCCATTGTCGTGGGGTTTGGCGGCGTGCCTGTGTTGCACTGCTGCGCGCCTCCGCAGCTTCAAAGCGTTCAGCCGACCGGCGCCGCTCCCCTGCTCCATCCTACACCCCGGGACAGCGTGTGTGGCTGCTGGCGAAGGACCTGCCCCTCCGTGTGGAGTCCCGTATACTGGCACCTTGTTACGTGGGTCCCTTCAAGGTGGACTCCCTCGTCCGTCCGTCCGTGCACCGTTCGGTTAACCCTTCCTTCCTCTATGCGGGTGCACCCAGGGTTTCATGTCTCCCAGTTAAAACTGCTCTCCTCCAGACCTCTCTGCCCCTCAGCTCCTGTGCCGCCGCCTCCGCGGATAATCAATGACCACCCAGCGTACACCGTTTGTCAACTCCTGGACTTTTGTGGCCGTGGCTTGCAGTATCTGGTCGACTGGCAGGGTTATGAGCCAGAGGAGCGCAGCTGGCAGCCCAGTTCACGCATCCTTGATTGCACCCTCATCAGCGATTTCCACTGTGCCAATCTCGGCCGTGTCGGTCGGCTGCCGGGTGACACCGGGTGGCTACCCCATCTGGTGGCCTATGGGCGCAGTGCTCATCACCGTCACGAAACACCCCAGTCATCAAGCACCCAGTCAACTGCTCACACCTGTCCCTCATCTCCTAATCACTGTCCCTATTTAGGTAATGTAGAATTCAAACTACTTCCCTGGAGTCCGAATCAGAGAATGTCCACACGGTCAACTGTTTCCAAAGTAAACGCCTTTATTACAGATATATCTGGAGATGGTTCTCCACCGTACAGCAGACAAGATCTGAATTTATTTTCACCTGGACACAGTTTTATGCAGCCCCCTCCCCACCCCAGTCATTGTATAGAAATCGCTGAGTGTGCTTCCTGGGTGGGCGTGTCCCGTCTTGCCGACCCCATCTCTGACCGTGGGGCCATCTGGTCACCTCGGAGGCAGACGAGGAAGACAGTTGAGGGGGTAGTCTGGCGCCAGGAAATCTGCCAGGACACCTCTGCTAACTTTTGTTTACTCCTAGTACATGGCAAGTAGTACAGAGCAGAGTCTTTCACTTCTACAGAGGTGATCTCCAAATCCACAAGTTTGGCCTTTCTGTCATGTTTTAGATTGATCCCTAGAGTTTGTGAAGGCATATATTCCATAATTAATAACTGTGGTGCTGAGTTGGGATATTGTCTGAACAATTGAGGAATGTCTCCATAGGTGTAGTTACACAAAACGTTTTACTTTTCTGAAGCCAGTTGCACATCCGTGAAGGTTGTAATTTCCTGTTCTGAAATCTGTTCTGAATACCTGTAATATATTATAATACATATTATTTACACTACTTTAAATCCATGCCCTTTCCTGTCTTAATGGAAAATGAAATGACTTACCAATCATCTCTATGTATAGTAAAAGTGAACAGAACCACATTGTAGATGACATGTTGTGAAACATGAACACCAGTTGCTGACTAAAAGCTCAACATCAACTGATAATTCACTTCCTGGTAGTATAATGTCTTGTGAGGATTCAGAATCTACTCTTCAGTTTTATACTGAAGCTCTTCCTACAGACAATGTAAGTCTAAACGGGTTGTACAGTACATGATGTCCAAGCAGTTACTTCAAGCAATTGACTGCATATGGTAGTAAATCTATAACACAGGTTTGTTTTTGTAAATCATACTTCACTATATGTGTCACTGTGGATGTTGTCACAGCATAGGTGTAGGTGACGGAGCAGAACCTGTGAACTGAAGTCTTACAATACTTACTGTATCTTGCTTGTTTAACAAAATGTCACATCTCAGGGGCACGGTACCACAGAACAACCTTTGTTGTCAGGGGTCACAAACTAAGTTTCCTTGTGAAAACACTGCCGCAAGTCAAACCCACGAACACACACAACAACAGCCGAACATGATTTCCTCTCACACACAGACCCATGCAATGCTGTACCAGAACCAAAAACACTTTCAACATTAACCAATGGCAAAAAACAGGAACCCATTATTTTCTATTGTTAAAGTTGCACACAGTTTAACACATAATAAATGGTATTGTACACTTTAGTAAGTTCACATTAGGTACATGTGAGGTTGATAGTCTGTGTACAGACAGAGGAAAGGTAACATCAGGTTGGGGAAGGTAGTGGTTTGGCACACGGGAAATCTACAAGACATTCTAAAAATAATAATAGAACAAACGTGGGGTCATATCTGGAAATAACAACTGACTAACTGGCATCAGAACAGAAGGAACACACTTTTAATACAGAAGGGTTCATGGAGAGATGGGAGACCCCTGGTGGAAGATCTAAGACAATACAGGTGAGTGGAATCTCTATTGGTTTTGAGTAAAGAGAAGAGTCTGCCACTTCAGTAGAGGAGATCTTCATATCTATAAGTGTTTCCACTTTGTTAATAGTAACGTGGGTATGGAGGTTCAGTCTGAACTACAGATCCATCAGGTGTGATCAACAGGAGAAAGTCTGGTCTGTATCTGGAATATTGGCGGTATCACTGTACATTGTACGAACTGCCATCATATTTACAAGACAGTTTTACAATCCTTACCTTCTTTACCAGCTTGTCAGTAGTCAAAGGATTTATAGAATCCTCAAAACCGTTTCCTTCAACAAAGTTGAGCCAATCAAAATGTTTTTGATGTGGTAGTTATAAAATAAATGTTCATGTCTTTAAAATACATATGCCGTGAAAAACATTTTACATGAAAACTGAATTTGAATTAGCATTTTACAATTTTAGTTTTTCATGAAATATATTTTAAAGTCAAGAGCATCAATTTAAAAGCATGTGATATCTATCTTCTTCGTCCTGAACAACAATCTCTCCGAAGCTTCATGTGCATCTCAGATGGTGTCAGGTTTTTGTGCAGTGTGTCCATGTTTCCTGTCACTGTGGGCCTCAGAGCACAGTAGTACAGTGCAGAGTCTGTCACTTCAGTAGAGGAGATCTTCAGATCCACACGGGTCTGATCATTTTTTATTCGTACAGAAAGTCTATTTTTGGATGATTCCTTCATTGCTTCAACGACCTGGTTTTGATCCAAGGTATTGTTGGTACCACATTAAAGTATTAGTACCAGAAGATCTAGTATAGTTACAGGACAGAGTAACAACATCCCCCTCAATAACATGTTCTTCAGTCCTGACTGGATTGATGTCCTCCTCATAACTGCTACCTGAAATAGTGAAAACACGCTATCAATAAATACAAATTGCAATTTATGTACCATAATATTTAATAAGCATACTACAATGCAAAGCCAAACCATTTTACTTACCAATGAACATTGAAAGAAGTAGAATTGTAATAAACATGCTTAAAAGGCCCGATTGACTGATTCACTAATCTGGTGTCAAGTAAGAGTATATCACTGATGTTAACTGTCCACATATCACAGACTTTTCTAGACTGCTCAGTAAGAGCACATATTTACTGTAGCTCCACCAATCTTCAGTAAATATGGTTTGGTATTTCAGTTTAGCTGTATCTTTTCTTGTGGTTTGTTACTTTATGACAATATCATGATCTTTCCACACCTACTGTATATTTTGCACTACTTTGAAATGAAGTAGTTCAGTTCATGACTTCCATCTACTGGTCAATTCTACCAACTACGCCTGTTCTAAAATAAAATACGTATACTTCCTAGAAATATAATGTCTGCATTTAATATTTTACTGAAAATGAAATGTTGTAAACACATTTTCTAGGAATAAGTAGGGAAAGTATTATAACCTACTAGACACACAGTGAACACAGGAATCACAGCACACAGACTCTCAACTCTCTTTACTAAAATAAGCTACAACTTACAGCACACATGACTGATACATAGTTGTCCTTGGGGAATACAAATACAAACACAAGTCATGAGAACCTTACATCACAAATGTACAACGCAAAAAAAACATCTGTACTATTCTGGCAGGCCTATAAGCCACCCACATTGTAATTCAATAGTATATAGACATACATTGGTAAGAAAAGCATTTAAATACAGAATTGAAAAACGATTTGCCTCCTGTGTTGGCAATTCTATTTTATAGAACTCTTAAGGAAGTATCAACAGAGACAAAATAATCTGGTATAATCCATTTCATTCTGGACATGGTTACTAGAGAAACAATTCTGGAGTAGTAAAAAGATACATTCATTTATTTTTTACACTAATGGGTGGGGACAATAATTTGCATAGTCAAACATGTTCCTTATCCCTTCCTACCCCCTGTAGTGAGTCTTCTCTTATCCTGTTAATAATGTTTACCCAATCAGGCAAAAGGCCTAAGTGGTTCAAAGGGCATTATAAATGACCCCTTCCTGGCCACATGCCTATAGAACAAACAACAGATACACTGATGGATAAAGAGACTCTGTATCCACCCACACTAACCAACATTCCTCTTACTTGTTCAAACCAAAAGGACAACCTTTCCATACTTAAATAGAACTCTGCAGTGTAACAATCAATTGATGCATCAGATCAGCAAAATGATGTAACGCCTCAGCACCTCGTGGGAACCAGCAGTAGAAACACGTATGGTGACCTGAAGAGTTTACTTGACTGTTGAATAGTAGACACAGCTAGACAGTACCTGGCTCCATCATCCATGGTTACGCACTCCCAGAAAGATATGAAACACCCCATGTAAAGAGACCCTTCATCCCTCCGACACAGATGAAGGCTCATGCCCCATACACATGAATAGGTATGTCAGTAGGCCATGCAAAGTCAATCAATGCAGAATCTGTTTCTCAACTTCTGCAGGGTCTTTTGATTTCAATCTGTCTTGATATAAATGGAAGATGTCTGTTGCAATAATAGAGTGCTGATATTTTGTGTGAATAGTGTAACGCACTTTTATGAAGCCCGATTATCTTCTCAATCTACAAGTAAAATGCGAAGATTGCAAACTTGCCATGCTTTCAATGCTCCGTTATAAAACTGTTAAGACTATAGCACTGATATCCAGTAGGACACAATGTTGTCATTCAAATTACTTTCGTGTTGATAATTTTGCTAAAACAAATACTGTCTATTGACAAAACGTACTACACTTACTCAATTCCAGCTCCTGACTAATCATCTAAATGGTGTTAACACTAGAACCATCAGGCATTTATTTCTCAAGTCATTTTGTGTCATTAGCATAATAATCATCCTTTTTAAGTACATCCTCTTTTAAAACATCAGTTCATCTACTGTGTCGTTGCTTGAGGATGAGGAATGCTTTCAACTTGAGGATTTATGCTACTGACTTCTTGAGACAAAAGCATGAAGAACAAGGTTCTCTAATCGGCTGGCCTGAATCCACCTCCTATTCAGTTGTAACAACGTTTACCAAAGCGTTCCTTGGTAAATGTTGTATACTAAAATAGTATAGATTATGTTACAGTTTATGGCGCACACACTGCTCGTAACTCTTCTACAGAGTGGTAAGGCAAAGGATTCACATAAATACTGTGAGCCCCTCACTAATACATTTCGTCCTCTGGAAAAATGTACTGTACAAAGAAAGAAACAGCTGTACAGGGTCCCATTTGAAAGGAACTTTGACAGAGTCAAGAACCTTCGACATGACTATGTGGATGCCTGCAATCTACACTTTCTCCAATATTAGACCTGCACCATTCAAGTCAGGCTATTGGGTTGTGCAGTATACTGATCTAAATATTATTTTATATTTTACAGAGAATTATAGAGATGGATGCCCATGCCGTCGTCCATGAATACATAGATCAGATGGGCTTCAATCCCAGCTAAACCAGAAGAGGGAGAAATGTCTTTGGACAAAGGGCCAGTGTCAATGTCTCTGGTCAACGTGGTGGAAACATTACAATGTGTGCTGCATTTACTCAGAATGTTGTCCTGCACCATCATGCTACACTTGGCCCCATAACACTGATCACATCATAGGTTTCCAGGCAAGATTTTTCATCTGTGAAAATGTCAGCTTTCATCGCGCCCATCAGGTCCAAAACTGGTTTGTTACTCATCCCCATTTGTCTGTTGTCTACCTGCCTCCATATTCACCATTTCTAAACCCTATTGAGGAATGTTTCTCCACATGGCGCTGGAAAGTGTGCGATCGTCGTCCCTATGTCAGCGTGAAACTTCTCCAGGCAATGGAGAGGCATGTGGATACATTATATAAGGAGGTTCTTTCCACAGTGTCTGGCAAGAGAGAACATGTGAGACCATGTGAGAGCATGTGATGTGGACAAAGTATTGTGGCCAGACCCAGCCCGGAGATACACCAGCTCGCCCACATAACAACACACACACACCATTCTTACCATAATTACCTTTTTCAAAATTAGGTTTGGTTTCTGTCCAACTACACACGGTTGATGTATTTATTTTCTTTCACACTGTGAACTACTCTATTCACAACCACAAATGCTTACAGTACAAACATTTATATTTTTGCTTCATTCTTGCTTTCGTGTTTACCGTGTTTTCAACATCTCTCTGCCAATTACTTTCATTATTGTACTGAAATGTACATTGGAGCTCATGAAGGAAGGTTTAGGTTTTTGAATACCTTTTTATATTCTATATACAAAAATATAATATTGTTAAAAAGGGGTTTGCAGTGCTTCATTTTGCGTGAAACGTGAGGCATTTAGCGTGTATAGTTTAAAAAAAGTGGCAATGTTTTTTAAAACACTGACAGTTCATTTGACCCTTGCACTAATGCATTCCGTTTGTACTGCCAACTGCACATTTGCACTTTATACATTGTTATTTTGCACATTACTAAACAACATAAATCTTGGCCAAACAGTTAATCTCACCTCGAAAATACACTCAAACCACCAAAACACTTCATATGTCACAAAATAAGCTTGATCTTCCAAACAAATGCAAACAATTCTCACTCAGAAACACACGTTGTCACTCGAAACACGCTACCTAAAAAACACCCTAACAACAGGGAGAATTACATAAAAGATTACTTATGTAATGGTTGTTGGAGGAAATGGGGGCGAGAACGAACAGAGCGGAAGTTCCAGAACTAGCAATAAAACAAACAAAACCAGAGAACGGCCAAACCGAAGAAGCAGAAAGTACCCTGCAACTTAAATACGCTCCTACAGAGACAAGAAAGTAAGTGAACTCTGGAAACAAGAACACTACATATTAACGGTACCAAAACAAGAAAGAGAAGCACCCTGGACTGACTGGTACACTAACAGATGCACTTCCAACAATCACCAACACCTTCCTCAAAACAAGCAGATCCTTAAATAGTCCACCTAATGAGGTAATTGAGCCCAGGTGTGTAAAGGCGTAGTTCATGTGTCCTCGGGATCTTCCCCAGAATTAATACTCCGGGGACACCCAACGTGACCTGAAGGGGGCGGCATTCCGAGCAGGCGTGACAATTTAGATTTGTTTTAGATTAGATTCAACTTTATTCTCATTGACCAGTACAACAACAAAATGCAGTATGCATCCAACCAGAAGTGGAGAAAAAGCAGGGCATAAATGTAGTGCCGGGCAGTGTGTCAATGTACAGATGCTCCTATGTATGGGCCTATAAGTGAAGCACAGTGTATAGAAGTGCAAATGGCATAGGTAATGCAGACTGTGTCAGGAGTTTTCAAAAAAGTTGCTTCTGCATTGACCAATGCTTGTTAGCATTAAAAAAAAACTGTAAGCAGACCAATAGTGTTTGTCTGTACATGATGAAACCATGTCCATTGTAGAATCCTTGTCACAGTACATAAAGGAAGACAGAGAAAAATTGCATTTCTTGGTATGTTATGTGAACAGGTGTGACCACAATTCTCTGATCTAAACCTCTGATATACTATATCAAATTGTGGTGTGATGTTGAATTGACAACCACACCGCAGCAAAACAATTTGGCCTGTAGGTTTTTGTACAGCCTCTTATACACTTTGTATCACTGTGATCCCTGAGAGCACAGTAGTAGAGAGCTGTGTCTGACAGGGTTAGTCGTTGTATGATCAGATCAGTTGAAGTCCTGGATGTTGTGGATGCATATCTCTTATCAGGAATATGTTCATAATCTTCATATGATCTGGCACCTTTCAACAGTATGAACTGAGGTGCCTGGTTAGGAGAATGACGGTACCAATAAAGGTAAATATCATCACTAATTGTATCATATGTGCAGCTCAGAGTCACAGATTCTCCCTCTTTTCTGGTCACATCATTGGTTCCAGGAGTAATCTGATCCCCAGCAGTCAGTCCTGTAAAGGATCATAACTTACAATAATACATATATAGAGCTAAACATTTCTGTCAAAGATTGTTCAGTATTCATATACATACATATATGGTAGATACAACCTTACTTACCAACCAGTGCTGAAAACAGTATGAGTGAAGTGATCAATATCATGATGTGTGTGACAGAGTCAATCTGTTTTCCATACAGAGGACTGTGATATCCAGGCTGTGGGACATGTTTTGTTTTTCAGCTTCCTTTCTGCAACTCCCACCACCTTCAAGAGGAGGAGACACATGATCATCATTTGTAGTAGATGAGAGTTACACTGAGGTAAGTCCATTTACAGAAGATATGGAGTAAGTTAGAACTTATAACTGGCTAATTAAAACTGTTTCATGCTCTTTTGTGAACTTTGTCCTTTTAATAACATGCTCTGATACAGTCAGATAATAAAAATAATCAAAACTTTGTTTCTTGTGTATTATAATTACAGTTTTTCTGAATTGCTAAAACACTAAACCCCATTACCTAAACCAAATTCTCAGTGGCCAAAACCAATTTGTCGAATCAGTCACTCGTTTGGCAAAACCTTAAACAAATTCTGATAGTTAGACACCAGTTCCAAATTCCATTCAATCTGTTTGCAAAACTTTAAACACATTTCTCACTTACTGAATTGCATTTCAGACTGTGATGCACTTGTGTAAATGGTAAACACAGGTGTCAAAATTTAAACAACATCACAGGCAATATCTTCCCTTGCCAGACATCAC
>JACXGK010005944.1:0-30721 GCA_016801125.1 Novumbra hubbsi
CACCCATGCCATGTGCACTAATGCACCACTATACAGTCACCCATGCCATGTGCACTAATGCACCACTATACAATCACCCATGCCATGTGCACTAATGCACCAATATACACTCACCCATGCCATGTGCACTAATGCACCAGTATACAGTCACCCATGCCATGTGCACTAATGCACCACTATACAATCACCCATGCCATGTGCACTAATGCACCAGTATACAGTCACCCATGCCATGTGCACTAATGCACCAATATACAATCACCCATGCCATGTGCACTAATGCACCACTATACAGTCACCCATGCCATGTGCACTAATGCACCAGTATACAGTCACCCATGCCATGTGCACTAATGCACCACCTAAAATGACCTTGGGCCCTGAGAAGTTGTCAACGTTTCTGGATCTTGTTAATGTATGTTTTGTTCTTGGCATGATAGAGTTTTCACTTGCATTTGTGGATGCAGCAATGTATTGTGTTCACAGAAGTGTTCCTGAGCCCATGCTGTATTGTCCACTACAGAATCCTATACGTTTTTCATGCTTCGTCACTTGAAGGCCCGATGATTATTGCCATCCAATATCGGTTTTTGGCCTTGTCCCTTGCATAAAGGAAATGTATAAAAAAAAAAAAACAATGAACATTTGCAGTTTCAACATTAGGTATGTGATATGAGTTTGACTCGAGTCCAAGCCATGTAACCCGAGTCCACACCTCTGCTGAATATACACTGCTCAAAAAACATAAGCAAACATCTAATCAGGTTGGTATGAGGGTCCAACGTCCTCTAGTGGGACCTGTGATCACAGCTCAGTACCGTGCTGCTCAGTTGGCATTCGCCAGAGAACACTAGAATTGTCAGGTCCGCTATTGGCAACCTGTTCTCTTCACAGATGAGAGCAGGTTCACACTGAGCACATGTGACAGACGTGAAGGAGTCTGGAGATTTCATGATGAACGTTATGCTGCCTGCAACATCCTCCTGCATGACCAGTTCAACAGTGGGTTAGTGATGGACTAAAGAGGCTTATACTTGGAGGGTCGCACATACCTCCACATGCTAGCCAACGGTACCCTGACTGCTGTTAGATACAAGGATAAAATCCTCAGGCCCATCGTAAGACTATATGCTGATGCAGTGGTTTCTGGGTTTCTCCTGGTGCAAGGCAATGCCCAGCCTCATGTTGCCAGAGCGTGCAGGCAGTTCCTGGATGATCAAGCCATTAATCCAATTGACTGGCCCTCACATTCCCCCGAACTGAATCCCATTGAGAGCCTCTGGGACGTTATGTATCAGCGCATTCGATGCCACCAAGAAACGCCACAGACTGTCCAAGAAATCTGAGTTGGAACAGCCTGTTATTTCAATTGTTTACTTAGATTTTTAGTGGGAGTTTGAATCCAGCCCTCAATCAGTTGGTGATTTTGCTTTCGCATAATGTTGTTCTCAACAAATTACTCAATGTATATTAAAGATTTTAATATTTCATATATTTTGTTCATCAAGACCAGTTGGGTGATTTTATTTGAGCAGTGTGTTATGGACATTCTGAAGGATGAAGATAATTTCAAACTGGTTTCTAGATTAAATAAAGATATCTTTGATCGACTTTAATACTACATTCTTGATTACGTCCTTACAGCAAACCAATAAAAACACATATAAGAGCCAGAGGGCAGGGATTATGTAGTATGCTCACCATAAACACTTACTTTGCTACTTAACTAATTCATTTTGTTAGGATTCCTGGAAAATGTCTAAATGAACTTGTTTTAAAAAGTAACTTGTTTTGTCTAATGTGTTGCAATGTAGTCAAACTCTGATATTGCAAATAGTTGAGTGACAAGTACTGGCACTCCTGCATTTACTGTCTTCTGAACGTTCTCTTTGCTAGCATAAATAAACAAATCCCATATAATGTTTCAAAAGGTGAAAACACATAGGAAGGGATTTAAGGCCATTTCTCATTGTGGACATGCATTCATTCAACAACCCTTTATTTGTCACATTTCTACGAATAAACATTACATTGATGAAATCTTCATAATCTGGCAATGCACCAGATCACAACCACATTCTTTCATCATTACATGAATGGCCTTGTCGACTCGATCACCTTTAGCTTCGTATGTGACTGTAACAAAATACATTTTCTAGACACCTCTTTGGCCTTTGAAAACAATCTGTTACACAATACTCTACCCTACTGACAAGAATAGAATTTTGCTTGCATCTTGCTACCATCCTGCCCTACAGTAAAATCTTACATATCAGGTTTATTTGCACATGTAATGAATAAGCTCTGAATAAGATAAGCGCTAGTGAGAGAGCTAACTTACTTCAAAGCAATAACAACAACAAAAAAATAAGATTTTCGGTGGTCTGCTGTATGATGTACACTCCTCTCAGCCTTGATATTAAGAATGTTATTAGCAAACATTGCCTTACGCTGCACAATGTGGGCTCCGTGTTCTTCTCTTTATCCATTCCATGGCCTGTAGCCTTAAATACATTTTGGCTCCCACTGATCTCCTTGTTCTCAATGAAGAACTTTACATTTTGGTACGCACTGGTTGTCAATGAAGAACTTGACATTTTGGTATGCACAGGTTGTCAATGAAGAACTTTACATTTTGGTACGCACCGGTTGTCAATGAAGAACTTGATATTTTGGTATGCACAGGCTGTCAATAAAGAATCTGACATTTTGGTACGCAGAGGTTCTCAATGAAGAACTTAACATTTTGGTACGCACAGGTTGTCAATATAGAACTTGGCATTTTGGTACACACAGATTCTCAATGAAGAACTTGATCTTTCTCTATTCAATTGTCTTTCGTGCAGTTAGTGTCCATATGCATTAGGTTTTGTGTATGTATCTATTTGATGCCAATATATTTCTCTAAATTGACATTTTCCATAGATATCTCAGCCAGTGTCAAGCTATTTATAAGTTGTTTATTGTCTATTTGCTGTCTACTTGGTTGCTGAACTCAGCCTTATATAGGTTAAGTGTAAGGTACTCAATTGCTTGCACAGGCAATCAACCATATGTTGTAGCCCTTTGCACCCTTTTCTTCAGTTTTTTAGCATGGATTACATCATCATCTGCTATATCTCAGCCTCTTTGATGTTTGTGGTTGAGTGATTGCAGATGCTTTTTTCTGGATATCGGTCCAAATAACTTGTTGGCATTGAGAGACGTTTAATTATACTTTTTGCTTCATGAACCATCTTATTCACTATGTGTGTAGGAGCAGAAGACACGCACATCCTCTTCCAGGCAGGTTCATCACAGCTCCAGTTGTTTTACATTTCTTAATGATTGCCCTAATAATGGAGGTGGGTGTTTTCATTCATAAAGTCATCTTTTTAGAGCTATCGCCTGATTCGTGCAGGTCAACAACCTTTAGTGTTATTTCATGAGACTGAAGGTTGTCTCCTTTCATTTGGGTGTTGGCAACTCTGGCCTAACTTGATGGATGACTAAGGGAGTTTAGCGAGGGTAAGGAAGGATATAGAGGGAGCAGACAACCACGGCCAGCTCCCAAAGGGCCACCAGGAGGAATGGGCTGGCTCCCCGGTATTCTCTATATTAGTTTTATCTTTACATTTATAATTGACTAAACGTGTGTATACTCCCACATTCTACACCCAACAACCAATAAGGATAAAGTGAAAACATGCTTTACAAATGATCTGGATTTACAAATGATCTGTTAATATGTTTTTTGACCCCTTACTGTGACAATTACATGCGTCCTCGTTGTTTTGGTCATCTTTGAGATGTCTGTAGAACTTGATTGGCATATGGCAAAATCCACTGATTGGACTTTATTTAGAAAAGCACAAACCTGTCTATAAATGGTGCAAGGCAGAACAAAAACAAGCCATTATGTCAAATTAACTCTACTTAGACCTAAGAGAAAGACTCGAGTCGAGGCATGAATCCGGGTAAGGTTGTAACACAACAAAATGTAAAGCTAGCGAAAGGGTCTGAATACTTTACAAAAGCAAAGTGGAAACTCATTTTATATACAAAATATTATGAGAGTGAATGTGCACATTGCTACCAATATCTAAAATCAAATCTGTCTTCTTTAAATAAATGACCATTTACTGATGTTGGTCCTTCCTTCCCTACATCCCAAATGGCTCCCTATGTCCTTCACGGTGCACCACCTTTGAACGTTACTCTATGAGTATTGGTCTGAAGTAGCGGACCAAGTGCAGAATACCTTTTCCAGTTGAGACCCGGAGGCACATGCACAGTCTGAGCGACCATTGCAGTTAACTTTGCAGCCGACCAAACATTGCTTCCATGCTGAACATGTCTTCCCCCAAATTCTCTTTCAGCTCAGAACCCCTTATTACTTGTTCCTGCTCCTGGGTGGCAATGGAATGGTCAAATATTATGTCAAGGGCAATTACGCTCTGAATGCACCTGACCCTAAGCTAATCCCTTTTGAAAAGAGGGACTTCCAACTGTTTTCAGTGTGTAACAATGATTTCACTGTCAGGCGACCTTCTGCAGATTCCGCCAGTGGAACGTGGTTTATTGTCATTGTTTATTGCAGTGAAGTGTCCTTAAGAGCCATGTGAGGAGGTGCACTGTTCCAGGACTGTATGAAGATGAATGCAAAATAGTCCAAATTGTCAAAGTGAGGTCTGGTCACCCATCTGAGCCTGGTTCCTCTCTAGGGTTCTTCCTAAAATCTGTCCATATAGATTTTTTCCTAGCCACTGTGCGTCAACACAAAGCCTGTGGTTTCAGGCTTTGTGTTTTTGTAAAATCACTTTGTGAAAACTGCTAATGTAAAATGGGCTTTTGATCAATTCATTTGATTAATTGATCATAGTAAAAATAGATCGAACACACTGGAGCGAGGAAGAACTCTGCCTCTAAGGCCAGCATACCTGAATGTATTCACTGTTGATATTAAGACTAGTGTGTTGAGGGTACTATTTAGTAAATGCCAGTTAAGGACCTGTGAGGCATCTGTTTCTCAAACTAAACACGATCATTCACAGTTTGATATGCTCCAAACTGACATGGGAAACTGGACATTATAGTGCCTAGTTTAAGCAAACTGGCTCAGTTGTGTACTGGGTACTCCCACTCTTCTTTCTATTCTGGTTAGAACCAGTTTGCACTGTTCTATACTGAATTATTCTTTCGCCTGTAACTGCTTACCAGTTTGATCAGGCTATGTGACTGTAGTAATTGAGAAGCTGTTTGTGATTTTTTTTGTGATTAGGTAGGCTACCATTTTGTTTTCAATTGAGCTATCCAAGAAGCATATATTATATAATATTTCAACAGCATAGCGTATGCCTAAATCTAAAGAAGGGTGAAGATGGAAACATAACATTTTGGGCAGAGCGTGCATTTACACAACGCGATCAAAACTGTAGCAGGACAGATAGTTGTCACTTCAAATGGCTGGAAACCTGCACTGCACTCAAACCAAATAACACATGATTGTGCTCCTCACTCCATTCCATATCATCAGCATGGATGTCTTAAGGTACCGTTATCCTGTCCTATTCTTTGTGTATAATAACGATAATAGTAACCACAGCTCGACCTGGGTGGGCCAGTTTCTCCATTGGGTGGGCCACTAACCCCAGGCCCACTCCTGCTAGTGGCAAAAGCACTTGGTTAAGAACTACTATTATTCTTTTACAGTTTGGTGTGAATATTCAGAAAGCAAACAATGAATAAATACCAGATATATATATATATATGAATATGTTATTTAATTGTTATTTCTTGGGGGGTGTAGATCTATTTCTATTTGATAATGGTTATGACTAAAAAGTCGTCAAAACCATTAGCTTGCTAGCAAAAGGACATATTGCTCTTAAAAGGGTTTAAAAGAAAGGTGAATCGGGAAAATAGAAGTTCTGTATGTTTGAAAGATTATTGATACTTGAAATACATCACAAACTCCTCAACCAGCATTCACGGGGACAACACAAACCTTAAGAATGCAACACTTTTTAATTAGGACAAAGGAGGACACAGTCTGGATATTGTGTGAGGGCAACTTCAAGTCCATCCCTCCCCAAACAAATTCTATCATAGACCCTTATATTGGGCATTGACCGTGCCTGGCCTTCTGTGGATCCCAACCACCCCAAAACCATGCACAACACACCCGATATCCCCAATCACCTACCTCCACATTCCCCCCACCCACCCCCCCATCCCATCCAGCAGCGGAGAAGTGGAGTGACAGACTGGCCTTGCATGTCCACTAACGGTCACTCTAATGCGCTGGAGGTCAATGGATTAGAGGTCCGGGTCACCTCCAGAGCCAGAGTTCTAATATAAACCGTACAAAGAGGTCAGTGTCCAAGGGCGGGAGGTCCCCCCACAATCCCCCTCACGCTTCCCCATTTACCCCCCCTTCCAAGAGGACAGACAGGCAGGCACCCGACTCCTTCCCTCCGCCTCCCTTCTCTTCCCCAAGCCCCTCCTCCTTCCAGGAGAGCAGGCAGGGACCCCATTCCTCTTCTCCTTTATCTCTAAGGGCAGCGTAAGTCATGCAGAACTCACGAGTGAACACGCCGAGTGTGAGCTCATCGGATTAGGCTCTGTGATAGAAACGGGCCAGGGGAGACTCATAAGGAACACAGCTATGCTTCCTATGTCCTTCTCCGAAGCCCAGGACTGTCTAACACTCTGACATGATCAGTAAGTATCAATGGGGAAATCATATTTCACAATAAGCACAGACCAACAACCTCAAAAGAACTAAATACCTTTTTACATAACGTGCAAAACGTATTGAGATCGGAGTTCCGATTATGGATTTGACAGTACATTTCTTTGTTACAGGTGGGAGGAGAGGGAATGAATAAGCCAGTTGGAAGCTGGGCATGATTGAATGACTAATGCTCAGTTATAGGAACTATTGCCAGGATGCTGGGGTTAACACTCTTTGTCTTTTGATACACAGGGCAATGTCCCATGTCACTGCCCAGGGACAACGGGATCTTAATTGGAAAAGAGTACCCACTCTAGGCCATCTAACCCCACATTCAGCAGCATCTGTTCTAACATCCAGAGACCAACCAGGACAAACCTATCAGATGCATTTAGAACAATAGCTTGCAGTTGGATGCCAGTTGCTGTGCTTTAACTAGCTTTGCCTGTTGGATGTCATCCATCGTTTGTACTTTCACCAACAATACTTGCCATTCAGCTGGAAGAGATATACACTAAACAATAATTAGCGTATGATATCAAAGTTGGCATTCAAAACAAATTGTCGCCTGAACAACACCTCCTCTGTTCTCGGATCATCAAAGTTGACAGCAGTATGTCTCTGAGTGTTGAGGTGTCTAGTACAAACTTGTTTTTAATGACACCAAATACTATGGTGACACATGGCATCCTGTTGCACTTGATTTGGCCATGCGTGTGTCTGTTGTCGGACCACCAAATAGGATATGTTTTATGTGAGACGAGGCAGAAGTAATAAAACAAGGTATGTGACAATTGAAGTATGTTAAAATGGAGGAATGGTATGTAATACGCATTCAGCCAAAGGCAGGAAACAATCGTTGTGGTAGTTGCACTCGACAGAATGTTGCACAGTTTCTTCTTGTTTACAGACACGGTTGTGTTGAGGGATGAGGATGTCGAGATCAGTGAGTAGTTAAGGGAGAAAGAGGGGGAAAGGGAGAAAGAAAAGGGGGATAGAAAAGAGGGCTGAAAGGGATGAAGGGGCTGAGGGCTTGTCCTCTGAGTCGTGACCTTTGTTCTCTTCAATGGGGTTTGTGTTGCCCAGGACCCTTGTGCTACAATCGCTAGTTGGACATCCCTTCCTCCTCTCCTCCTTCGCCCATTTATTTCGCCTAATTCTCTACACCTCATTGCTCAAGTTTGGCGTCCCTTCCCCCTTCTTCTTACGGACTGTTTTTTCTTCATTCCCTCCATCTTCGCAACACGGTTCATCAGCACCGAGGAGCACCCCCCCCCCCTTCCCTTCAGCGACAAAATAGACAACTGTGGATTTGGTGTGATGGTAGGGGGACGGACGGGATGGGCTGGGCTGGGGTCGGTCGCAGTATGTTTACCTCTGCTAGTAGTTTGTTAGTTCTACTCTCATCAAAGTCATTTTTGTTGTCCCCAGCAGTTCCTGTGCAAATGTAATGCCACATTCTTAAGTGGAGTGAGGGATCATGGTAGAGGGCCCCTCGGAGCTGCGCTGCTCAGGACTCGGGCGGATAAGGTTCCTGAGGGAATCAAGGTCACATTACACTAGTACTATATGGGAACACTGCCCAGGGAAATCAGCTCAGTACGACAGTGTGTTTACGGAAAACAATTTTGTTGTAATGAATTAGAGCCCATGGATATCTGAGGCTCTAACACATCCAGTGTTATCATGAACAGCTGCACCAACCACCGTTGTTTTTGTATATTACATTTGTAACCATAGCATGCATAGTCCTGAACCAAACAAACCATACTGATTCTTTGATATAATGATTGCATGGTAGTGCTCTGTCTGGATTTATTTTATTGCAGTCTGTGACATTTGGGTTATAGATTGTAATTTTACAATTGTTTTATGGAGGAGAATTGACCCCAAAGAAAAACATTGACTGTTTAAATTTGCCTAGATTTGCATGCAAAATGACATTCTTTCTTTTCCAACCAATTAACTGACAATTAGCTTTTTTTACTGTCAGAGTTAGAAACATTTCCAGGTCCCATATTCCTACTCAATGGTGAAAAATGCAACTTTGAGTTGTTCTTGAAGGCAAAAAGTAATTATTCAACACAGCTAGGAACTGACGATATTAGCATTGCATTACAAGCAGAAACCAAATCCAAAACACTTCCAACCAAGACCAGTTGTGTTGTTTACCACAAATAACTTCATGTTGTATTCCTCAAAATCAAATTTTCAACTGAACTGATACTTCCTGTTTACCGGTTGTTTTGGTTCACAATGTTTTCAATCCAAAATTTCAACATTCAACATTTAGCATTCGCTAGCTAACAATGGCATCATTGCCAAATAACAGAACCTGTGGGTGGTGGCTAAAGAAAATAGTTTGCATGGTTCCAGTTTGAAGTAATCAAATTCCACCAGCTGTTTTGTCAGTATGCAGTCAAATAATTTCATGCTTGTGTGACACATTTTTGTTTAAAGGGTTTTTCAAGTTAGTTCCCACTTGCAATGCAGCATTTGTTGCTTGGGACACAGTTTCAATCCATGAATGTATATGCTAATAACACAAGTTCCAGGCTGGGAATTACTTCACCCAAAATATGATGCTGGTTCGAACTATCACTTCAGTGATTGTTCTCAACTAGACAGCTAAAATTTATCTGGCTTGCTACTTACATTTGACTAGATGTATCATGTAATTGTAGGAAGCTAGCTAGAGCCAAGGCTGTCAGGACAAGTTTAATCATCAGCAACTGTGCTGTCATTAAAATGTATTTATTCAACAGGTGCTGAGATAACTAATTGTCTTAAATGTGGTTTAAAGCCTTTGACAATTCTTTGTAAATGCACATAGTAGGTTAGGTTAGTAGTAGGCTAATCACTCACTAAACAAGTATGCAATGTTGGGTTCAGGCTTTTGGCAGACAACCAGCGCTGTATTTGATACACTGCCGATTTTGCAGGTTTTCCTACTTACAAAGCATGTAGAGGTCTGTAAGTTTTATCATAGGTACACTTCAACTGTGAGAGACGAAATCCAGAAAGACACATTGTATGACTTTTAAGAAATGAATAAGCATTTTATTGCATGACATAAGTATTTGATCACCTACCATCCAGTAAGAATTCCGGCTCTCACAGACCTGTTAGGTTTTCTTTAAGAAGCCCTCCTGTACTCCACTCTTTACCTGTATTAACTGCACCTGTTTGAACTCATTACCTGTAGAAAAGACATCTGTCCACACACTCAATCAAACAGACTCCAACCTCTCCACAATGGCCAAGACCAGAGAGCTGTGTAAGGACATCAGGGATAAAATTGTAAACCTGCACAAGGCTGGGAGGGGCTACCGGACAATTGGCAAGCAGCTTGGTGAGAAGGCAACAACTGTTGGCGCAATGATTAGAAAATGGTAGAAGTTCAAGATGACGGTCAATCACCCTCGGTCTGGGGTTCCATGCAAGATCTCTCCTCTTGGGGTATCAATGATCATGTGGAAGGTGAGGGAGCAGCCCAGAACTACACGGCTGGACCTGGTCAATGACTTGAAGAGAGCTGGGACCACAGTCTCAAAGAAAACCATTAGTAACACACTATGCCGTCATGGATTCAAATCCTGCAGCGCACGCAAGGTCCCTCTGCTCAAGCCAGCACATGTCCAGGCCCGTCTGAAGTTTGCCAATGACCATCTGGATGATCCAGAGGAGGAATGGGAGAAGATCATGTGGTCTGACGAGACAAAAATAGACCTTTTTGGTCTAAACTCCACTCGCCATGTTTGGAGGAAGAAGAAGGATGAGTACTACCCCAAGAACACCATCCCAACCGTGATGCATGGTGGTGGAAACATCATTCTTTGGGGATGCTTTTCAACAAAGGGGACAGGACGACTGCACCGCATTCAGGGGAGGATGGATGGGGCCATGTATTGCGAGATCTTGGACTACAACCTCGTTCCCTCAGTAAGAGCATTGAAGATGGGTCGTGTCTCGGTCTTCCAGCATGACAACGACCCGAAACACACAGCCAGGGCAACTAAGGAGTGGCTCCGTAAGAAGCATCTCAAGGTCCTGGAGTGGCCTAGCCAGTCTCCAGACCTGAACCCAATAGAAAATCTTTGGAGGGAGCTAAAAGTCTGTATTGCCCAGCGACAGCCCCGAAACCTGAAAGATCTGGAGAAGGTCTGTATGGAGGAGCGGGACAAAATCCCTGCTGCAGTGTGTGCAAACCTGGTCAAGAACTACAGGAAACATATGATCTCTGTAATTGCAAACAAAGGATTCTGTACCAAATATTAAGTTGTGCTTTTTTGATGTATCAAATACTTATGTCATGCAATAAAATGCAAATTAATTACTTAAAAATCATACAATGTGATTTTCTGGATATTTCTTTTTTTTTATTCCTTCTCTCACAGTTGAAGTGTACCTATGATAAAAATGACAGTCCTCTACATGTTTTGTAAGTAGAAAAACCTGCAAAATCGTCAGTGTATCAAATACTTGTTCTCCCCACTGTACATAACAGCCCCGGTGATACGCCACCAAGGTCGTCATCAACCCCAGAAGTTAAAGGAAGTTGCCAAAGCGATATAGAGTTGAGTCCACCTTGAGGCCCCAAAACAGAATCCACTGAGCTGGAGATGAGCAATTCTTCTCTACATTCAATCTTAAGAGAGTATGCGAAGTAGAGCAGTGTGCTGCTGTGGTTTTTGAATAGTGGTCATGGTCGTCCAAAACAGTCCTTAAAGGCAAGGGAATTCTGAGGTACAGGGAACCATGAGCGCCACACAGGGCGCCACTCACCTGTAGGGACACAAAGGAGGGCAAACCAAGAAATCTTGCTTACCCCCTGGTGTCAGCTAGAAGAGACTCTTACTCCCTCTTCTAGTGGAATAGACAACACCATGTGAACAAAGGATGGGGCCACTGAGCTTGAGAGCTCTCTAGCCTCTCGTTCTTTCTGGCTAACATATGGCTAAATCAGCCCAACCAAAAAAACAGTTGGTCAAGATGCAACTGAGACCACCAAAGACGACGTAACCTAACACAGATTCAGACTCAGCTTTATTAGTAGACCAAGACACACCAAACACAACTCGCGAGGGTTCTTGAACATGACATAGAACCAACATAAGCAAGCACACAGTCACAACGTCAGACCAGACTGCAAGATGCTTAAAGAAGTCTCCTACACTCCTAAAATGTCATCTTGTGACCGACAGGTAGCTCTTGCCACAGTTGATGTTATGTACATGCATCTACCATAAGAAAGCGACTGTACAAGTTGGATTTGCATAGGAAGTGTGCAAGGAGGAAATCCTTGCTGTCAAAAAAAACCATCAGGGCAAGACTAAAGTTTGCCTGAGGACACCAAGACAAAGTACTGAACTTTTGGAACAATGTGCTTTGGACAGATGAATCTAAAGTAGAATTGTTTGGGCACAGTAACAAAATACATGTGTGGCACAAACCAAAGACAGCATTTGAGCATAAGAACATCATACCAACTGTGAAGCATGGAGTGGAAATGGTTTGGCGCTGCTTCGCTGCAGCAGGGCCTGGCCAGCGCACTATCATAGACTCCACTTTGAATTGTTCATTCTATCAGAGGGTGCATGTGGAAAATGTCAGATCATCCGTCAAAAAATTTAAGCTAAATCAGATGCAAACTGTGCTATCAATCAATCAAATGTATTTATTAAGCCCTTTTTACATCAGCAGTTGTCACAAAGTGCTTTTACAAAAACACCTTGCCTAAAACCCCAATGAGCACGCTACAATGTGTTGAAGCACAGTGGTTAGGAAAAACTCCCTATGGGTGCCAGATCTTAGGAAGTAACCTATAGAGGAACCAGGCTCGCAGGGGTGACCAGACTTCTTCCGGCTGTGCTGGGTGATGTTTAAGAATACAAATAATAATTTATAAATTCATATGGGCTGTGTTCAGAGTCTATAAAGCGTAATCTAGGTCACTAACGTTACCAGATGGACAGGACAGGAAGAGTCCAGGGTGGCATGATGGGGGGTCAGCAGGGCAGCAGCTGGAATTGTCAGGTATGCAACATGACAATGACCCACAACATTCCAGTAAATCCACCAAGGAATGGCTCAGTAGAATGAAATGGAGAGTTCAGGAATGGCCAAGTTAAAGCCTGGATCTTAATCCTATTGAGATGCTGTGGGGTGATTTGAAACGGGCTGTGCATGCAAGAAACCCCTCAAACATCACACACTTCACGTCAAAATCTTTCTCCCAGTCGATGTCAGAGACGGGTAAGCAGTTATAAAAAACATCTTATAGGTTAATTCAGCCAAAAGGGCCAATACTAGCTTTGGGTGTCCTAACTTTTTGTATGACATAGCTCTGTATGTCATGTAGAGCTAAGGTGGAACTGCCAAACTCTAAACAAACAGAGAAGCCATGGCCCAAACTCACAACAAACAACCACACATCAACCCCAAAGGGACAGTTAAATTGCACAGAGCAGCAGAAGAAAGGAGAGTTGAGGAGAGTAGGAATACACTTTCCATGTTCATATGCAAAAAAACTTAGGCAAAGAAGTAGAAAGCCATGTAAATCTGTGAATGTATGTGCTGGCTTTTTATCGCACGGCAGTACACCTAATCACAGGTGGAATAATGCTACATAAAAAATGTAAGGGAACATTGGGTGTTCTCATCCCAGATCATCCCTGCTTGGCGGCATCAGATGCACCAATATAAAACGTCCCAGAGGTTCTCAATTGAATTCAGGTCTGGGGAACATACGGGCCAGTCAATGGCATCAATGCCTTCGTCATCCAGGAACACTCTGGCTACAATAGGCCGGGCATTGTCCTGCACCAGGAGGAACCCAGGGCCCACTGCACCAGCATAGGGTCTGCCAATGGGTCATCTCGGTACCTAACAGCAGTCAGGGTACTGTAGGCAAGCACATGGGGGTCATTTTGTTGGGCTCTGGAAGTGCTCCTCCTGTTCCTCCTTGCACAAATGAGCCGATAACGGCCCAGCTGCTGGGCTGATTACCTTCTTGAGACTGTACTGGGAGACACAGAAAACTTTCTGATCGGCCTTCCTGGAGGAGGTGCACTACCTGTGCTACATGAATGTGTTGCATGTACTGTCTCATGCTACCAGTAGTGACAAGGACTCTAGCAAAATGCAAAACTTGAGAAGAACCAGTCTGGAAGGATCAGGAGAGAGCAATTGTCTGTGGCCACTACCTGCAAAACCATTCTCTTTTCGGGGATTGTCTTGCTGTTGATTCTCCAGTGTACCTATTTTAATTTTCATTTGCACCAAAACTGGTAACATTGATTCAAAATTGCTTATGCTGGACATAACTGGACATATTGATATCCCCAAAGTTTAATTTATTTGGTGTTATGCTGTGATGATTACGTGTTCTCTTAAATTTCCCAAGACGTAAGATATATTTCCCACTGTTTGTGATTTTTCAGTAAATGAGTAACAAGCATTGTTTTTGTTTGACCAAACTAAATTCTTGCTACAAGAGAAGTGGTTAACATAAACAAAGCTGCTAATATGCGTCAGCTTTTCATTGTGGTAAAACATTGTACTACCAACAGTCAATTCATTCAACATCCCTTAGAGAAATGTGTTGCCATTTGCTCACCCCCAACCCCTTGACTTTACAAAGACAACCTTCTTTGACACACAAACCATAAACCTACATTGCCATCAGTCAATTTAACTACAATGAAACCATTGTTAGACCATATGCTTTAATGCAGCCAATGATAGTGCTTTTCTTCTTTTTTTCTTTCCACACCCACAAAAGAATGATCAGAAGACAAATCTTAGAAGACTAAATTAAGCTTTTGAACACATCAACAATTGAGCATGCCTTACTGTGGATTATGTTCTACTGTAGCTACTTTGATTACAAAAATGTATCTTTTTTTTTTGTGTTGGACTCCGAAGCCCCTAGTAAGATTACCTCACTATCAATCAAGACCATAGTTGTGCCGACCTCTTAAGCTTTCCCATCATATATCAGGTTGAAGTAGGTCAGCAACACCAGCAGAACCAAACCTTCATACTCCAGACTTCCCAGTTCACTCCACCAGCCCACTGAGGTTTTTTATCGGCCCCCTAAGACAGAAGAAACACATCCTGCAGACAGACATCCAGACAGCCCTGTGTGGCGCCATTTTCTCTCAGTACAGGTGTGTGGCCAATTTCTCCCCATCCTATGCCACTTTAGCATTTAGCTATGCTCTGGTCACAGTTGCTTTTGTCATCTCCCCATTAGTCAGTGGGAACTGCCTGAGGGGGTGTTAGTCTAGAGATCCTATGAAGCCTTTACTGCCTTACACCCAAAGCCACCAGGCCCGCTGGAGACCAAGTCTGCGTGTGGCTAGATGTAGGGATAGACGTGCCCAAAGTTCTGGAAGAAACAGGTTCAATGAAGCACTTTGAAGATCAGTGCAGCGTGTCATAACAGTTTAGGCTTATAGGTAAAGTTCAGTTCAGGTTCTAGTTTTTTTTTTTGTGTCCCATGTCCTATCTAAACTGAGTGCACAGAGAAAGGACTGATGAAAGGGGGGACTTATTTCATTCATAAGCGGATGATCACCCGTAGAAGGACTAAAGGAGGACCTGTGTGTTCTGCATGCGGGTGATGAAGGCCAGTTCATGTCCCCTGCCTCCCCCCCCCCGATTAGACCGGCGTTGTTGCAACTCTGGGGGGTGTCTCCTTCCACGAGTGCGTGCCTGCTTGTGCGAACATGCGTGAAGGAAGAACGAACGAGTGGTATTGAAATGGACAGGCTCTCTAAGTTAAACTCTTTGGATTTGTTTCAAGTGTTCTCACTAGTTGTCACTCTGTTGATGTGTTTTACTTTTTTATTTAAACACATTTGGTTCTTCGTTTAGGTTCTTCAACCCAAGGACAATAAAAGGGCGTGTTGGTCTGTTTCTGACGCGTCATATCACAGCTAACTGGCTATTAATTTTGATTTTTTTTTTCTGCTTTACCAATACGTCTCATGTGTCTCAGGCTTGCCTTCCTAGGCTACTTGGGCTTTTGCTGAGCTCTTTTCTCATTTGATGCCGCGGCCATAAACCTCGGCAAACACAGGGCAGGCGCGGCGTCGCTTGATTAATGACTGTCTCATTGATACGTTCCCTCACATGTGGTTCGGCCATTGTAACACATGTGGTTAACAAATGCAGAGTGGACCTCGGAGTAGAAAGAAGTGCTACTATATTACAGGGCAAGAGCTGCTGTTTTTACTACATTGTCGTGCAAAAAATGAAAAAGTTATTTTCAAAAGCCCTGTCATTATTCTTCTTTTCCCACTGTTGGAAAGAGCAGTAGGTCATGGCAGGCATTCAGGTCCCATTAGCCCACATGTTACACAAACGCTCACACACATCGTTAGTTCACAACCTGTTTTATCTGTCCATATGCATGGGACCCGCATAGAGAGCACACAGCACTGATTGCACTAAATTTAGAGCACCAGGCTAAATTGTGGCTAAGCCCTTTCTTCGTTGGTTTTAACAAAGAAGCAACCATCCACCAGGCACTGATTTGGTATTATTTCTATTACTACTGATTTAGGTCATATGGGGTTAACAGCCTTGGGAATATGTAAAGTAGCGGATTATGAGTCACAGATGATTTTCCAGTCTATATAGAGCATGACAATGTCTTTATTATCACTGATAACCATAGGCTATACCTACCAGATGCCACTATTCATTTTTCTATTTTCTCACCATTGTGAAATTAAATGAAAATGTGTTTTGCTTTCGATAATTTGAATGTAATTAAGGCTTGACATGCGTACATCTATAACTTATTAATGCGATAATATTTATACTTGCTTAGAAAAAATATTTGAAAAATATTTAAATTATCCTTGTGAAATTATCCTTTTACAATGAAGTAAAACAAATATAGAATTTTGTGTGACAAAAACACTTGTAGGGGTGGATAAATGTAAGTAAACTCAGTTTAGATACAGGGGTGCCTACGGTGGTCCAGAAGTCTACATTTTTTGTCCAATAAAACCTGAAAGAATATACACAGTGCCCTTTAAAGTTATTGGCAATCTATGTAAATGTACAAAAAAGTAAAAATGTCATCGTTTTTTATCAAATTGATCTTACACTTAATCATTGAATCTAACTTTTAAGTTAGCGAAAAGTTAACATTACATCACATCATAAACAATTTCCATCTAAATACATGCTACCCTGTGCTTTTTGGGGATTTTTTACATGCACCCTTTTAATCATTACCCAGGCACTCTTATCTAGATCAACCTATTGTCAGTTAGTTCATCTTAAGGGAGCTAAGTGTGACAACCACACAATCTAATAATAGGAACACTTCACTTAATAAAGCAGAAGCTATCAGCAATGTCAATGGTTGAAGGAAGAAGATACTAGTGTTTTTAGATACAGTGGGGGTTTAAAACTTCTTTTGCAGGGACTTGTCAACCTCCATGGAGAGGTCTTAAAGTGCACACACTGTCCCATTGGCTGGTTGGGGTGTGAATTTGACGTTGCGCCTGTCTCAGACACAAGGTTTTATGCTGCTATATTATTTTTGCATTTTTCCTTGTCTCCTGTTCCATTTCAACATGAGGACATGAGGTCTTGACCCACACCTCTGGAGTACCAGGCTCAAATGACCTAGTCCCGAGCCCTCCTGGTTGTGTTGCAGATCAAGTTGATACCTGATGGTTCCAGCTGCCACCCTGCTGAGCCCCCTGGACTGTCCCTGTCCTGCCCCTCTGGTCATGCTTCTGACCTAGTCTTTATAGATTCTGGACACAGCCCATATGAATTCATGTCATCATCACCCAGCACAACTAGAAGAGGTCTGGCCACCCCTCTGAGCCTGGTATCACTCTTGGTTTCCTACTAAAATCCGGCCCCCATAGGGAGTTTCCTAGCCACTGTGCTTTAACACTGTTGTTGCAGGCTCCTTGGGGTTTCAGTCTGGGTGTTTTTCTAAAAGCACAACAGCCGATGTAAAAAGGGCTTTATAAATATATTTGATTGATTGATTGAACTGACATACGCGCAGAGATGCCGGCCCACAGAAATACATGTTGCCACATTGGTGTCATAAGAGAAGGAGAAAACCGGTCAGTGGAATCTGGGTAGCAGTGATAACAAACACTGATTGATGGTATGACAGGGCCAAGTCACCGCCAGAATAGTGAAGAACGGATGGCGTCCAACACCAAGATCTTTGGGAAGCCAGTACTGAGTCAGGGTGAGATCTAAGAGTGTGGAGAGCCTGGAGACACCCAGCTCTGAGAAGCTCACATTGTTAAAAGCAGCAGACAAATCTGGTAAGTTGACAACAGAGAAGAGAATCAGCTCGATTAACTCTAAGAACCTCTGTGACACAAGGGAGTTGTCAAGATTGAGTGACTCGTCTTGAAGGCTGACCAGAATTATTCCGAGAGAGATAACAGGAGCGTTGGACTGAGTGACACTCTCAAGTGTCACCGGACGGTACCATTTTGTCAGGCGACAGGACATTAGTTGCGTGTTGGGTGTTTTATTTACTTAATCATGTCCCACAGCAAGATCTGCCCTGAAAGCCGAGACAAATGGTATTTGTTGACTCAACGGAAAGGGTAAAACTTACATTCAAATTCTGTAATCACACAATCTTAATTTGTTGTGTTAATGCTAAATTGTTGAGGATATGATTTTATATTGCTTAAAAAAAATCATTACAATCTCAAAGAAGCCTTCAAGATATCTCTAGGATGAAAGGCTTTTTTAACCATATTAAGATGTTGGAATAATATATTTACCAAATTACATCTGAGAATACTCAGACTTCCAAAAAGAGATGACTGTGCCATAAAAATAAATGAACAACTCTTCCCACACAAAGGTTAGTCAACATGGTCACATCGAATAGGAATGTCCATTCTATTTCTATGGATTCAACCATAATCTCCTCCAACCAATAAGTCAAACATCATAGTCAACGGGACTGGGGTGGTGTTTGTCATTAACCTTTTTTTGACATCTGCCATTTCTAGACTGTGACCATGTTTATCAGTCTGTGACTCAGCTCTCAGTGGTCAAGAATGTCAGCCAACCAGCATGTGTGTATGTGTTTGTGCCAGACTCTTCAATGACCACACAAAGGGGTTTCACAGAGGACGTAGCCATAACAGATGACTTTTTCCCTTTCACATCAGTTAGGACACAACTCACCTCCCAGTCTTGGACCGAGAGAGGTTAATGGTGATAAGATAATTCAAGTGTTTTTGCAATGGTGAGAAATCCTTCTGAAATGTCCGCCTTAAACCACGTGTGTTTGACAAGTATACACTTCAGACGCTCTTTGTAATTCGTGTCAACCTGACCAACAATACAGATCTATGACTTCCTTCATTTAATACGTTGAGGATTTCCTGGCCAGCGCAAGTTCTCTTGGAAATGGGTCACAAATTCAGAAGACAAGTAAGACACAACCTCTCTCATTGTCTAAACACCAATGGGCCTCCTGCTTTGCTGAATTGTCATTGATATCTCGATTCAGGTGCTACTGCTTTTTAGCGGGGCGGGGGCAGGGCAGGGCGGCCATAGTGGAGGTATGTGGTGGAGCATTAATGTGTTCACACTTGTGCGCGTGTGAGCGTGCGTGCGCTTCATAACTGGCAGTAGCATGCCGCTGTGTAACCGAGGCACTGTTCATTGTTAGCTTTGGCAGAGTCGAGCGGGTGGGGGGTGGTTGCCACGCCACAAAGGACGTTCTGTTACCCACTAGATTGCTTATTGTCCTAAAATTGCCCCCAGCGCGAAACAAAATGAGCATGGCAAAATCTAGCATGCATAATGTCCACAGACAGCTGCTTAGGTTGATACCGGCCCGGCTGGCTCCCCTCTTATAGTAACACTCCCAGTTACTCGCACATTTGTGCTCATCGGCCCGGGCGGAGGGACCAGGGTTCAAAACCCGTGCGTCTCTTCATCCGTCTTCTTCCTGAAAGCTGTCTGTCAAGATAAGCTTGAACAACGTTTGGGGAAGGAGCGCGAGGGCGAAAGATAGTGAAGTGTGTTCCCCGCTCAAACCATTTGTCTGAACGGGGAAGTGAACTGGGTTTCCGTGAGGTTCTTGTTCCTGACAATCTGGCGTTTATAAGGGGCCATCTGAAGAGGGACGATTGTCATCACACTGTTGTCAGCTCAACGGGGATGATAACTTTACATCACAGCCCTATTTGTAGAAGCCTTGAACCACTAAACTCTCATAAGATCACATGTACAAGGAAAACAATCAGTTTCACACACGCAAAAACACACACACACCACAATCTACAAACAAGCCTTGCCATCAATGTGCCGCAGTGTCAACATCCTAGGGGCTTGCTTATTAAAACATGTCAAGATCAGATGGATTCTATTACACAACATATTTTATCATTATTACAGAGGAAACCATAAGAACGTAATTGAGGGCCGCCATTACAGTAATTACGGACACAAGGGTTTTGCATTGGCAAATCACTTGTATCTTAAGGAGAGGAACATACATGTAATATGGCGTCACTGCTTCGCTGATATACATGGGGCAGTTAAACAACTCACTTGGTCTGTTTGTGAGTCTCGCTGTATATGTAGTGCTTGGTGTTTTGAGGGGAACTCTCACCAGCATTTTGAAGTTAGCAGGTCAGTAGTGTACACAAAAACCATCAGTCTTAATCCTTAAAATATGCATGGGATTCAGTGTGTCCAATTTACTCACACATATTTTGGTGCAGTGGATAGTGAATTGTTATGAACGAATAAGAACAGTAACAAAATAATTGGGAAATTATTGGATATTGGGATTCTAGACAGGAAGACAACACCAAGAAAAACCCCAAACCTAACGGACAACGTCTTCTACAACATATAGACAAATACAGAGAGAAATTATTTATTTTCTCAGTCCAATAGGTAACTAACTGATCACGTTTATGTAGATTGTATTTCTGGCCGTCTCTGTTCTATTCTACATGCAGTAATCGGCCATGGCAAGGTTTTCCCAGAGGAAATGAATAAGATTGGCTCAAATTAGTATGAAATGCATCTAATTTAAACCATGAACAAATTCCTATTCCAACCGGTACTTTATTCACGGTAAGTGGACCAAACCCGACCAGCATTAGTAAGAATGTTTGGAGGGTCTCTCGCCTCAGTCTTCTGTGCTGGTGGCTCTGAGTCTAGGGCAGCTGTGCTGTACAGTCTGTGGAGCGGACTTCAGATTGACCTTTTCCTGTCGGTTGCTTGGGGGCCCTGGGCTTGGGGGCCCTGGGCTTGGGGGCCCTGGGCTTGGGGGCCCTGGGCTTGGCGGCCCTGGGCTTGGCGGCCAAACCATGCCACACCGTGGCCGGGATGACTCCGCCCTCTCCTCATTGTCCCCACAGCTTGGTATTCCCCTGGCAGTGCCCGCTTTAGGCTCAGGAAGATGTGCTTTTAGGGTTCCAGTCTGCCGCCCGTCTTTCTCTTTAGTTCTCTCTTTCTCTCTCTCTGTATGTCTCGCTCATTCTCTCTCTTATTTGGGGAATGTGGATAGTGCTTTTTTGAAACGAAAGTAGTGTCGGAATGGAATTGTTTTGTTCGTCCTTGTGATTGAGGATTTTCTCTCCTGTTGGTTCTCTCGCTCCTTCTCCTTGGCCCTCCCTCTCCATCGTCTTACTTTCTCCTTTTCTGTCCAGCTCTTGCACTCTTTCTGAATTGCTGTCTCTTTTTTCTTTGCTCTCTCTCTCTCTCTTTCTTTCTCCTCTCCCTCTCTGTTCCTCTCGTTCTTCGTCCACCGGCCAGTACCTTTTCATTCTGAGCCAGTGGAATTGTACCGTGCATGTCAAGTGTGCCCATTTGAAAGAGTGTTCGGATGAGAGGTGCTTTTCAGGTTTCCGTCCTCCTCACCTTTAAAAGAACACAATAGCGTTACTTTCGGATGACCTACTTTCAGATCATCTCCTTTCAGCAACCCTAGCCTGCTGGAGGCCTGAACTCATGTGACGGGGTATCTGTAGAGTGTGTTATAGTGTAATAACCATATAGCAGGTTAACGGATCGTGAGTCTTTTCTGTTTAGTACATAGTTTTGCTCTGTAGTGGTTTTGATTCCAGGCCTGATCACAGAATGAAACAGAATGCCCTTTGACAATTTGCTTGAAGTCTGTTGGTGCAGGGGGGTTGGGGGGTGTTTGAGGGGTTAGGGAAATGAGACATTTAAAGTTGTCTGTAATCTTGTTAGTTAGTGTGTATTGGACTGTGTTTGTGTGTGTTGTATGTGTCCCTTGCATTTGTCAGTTAGCTCTTAGTAAACCTATCATAGGCAGCCTGGCTCATACTGGGTACAGTGGACATTCATCAGCTCGTATTGACACACACCAGACCCGACCTCAGCCCTCAAATCAGGCACAAATAAACAAACATTGACTGGGGTTGCAGAGAGCAGAAAGAGGCCTGATGGTAGACAGGAGTCTTCCACTGCATTTCGGAATAGAGCGTTTTTTTTTGTGACAAATACACCTTGATCGCATTCTTCTGTGTAAAGGCAGAAGCCTGAGCCTAAACAGATGTCACGCTAGGAAATCCTGAGCTTGGAAACTATGAAGACCTCTGGAAGACCAGCTTATGGCGATTAAATGTCGAGATTAGACTTGATAGGTGGAAGAGAAATATGTGAATTAGGATCCAGCACATTGTTACAACACGTCAACAATCACGTCTATTGTCCAAAAAAGCGTAACCGTGGAAGCTGAGCTGTAAAACCGTTAAACTCTTGCCTCTGGAATTGTGTGGACACTGATGTCATCCTGACCTTGTGGTGTGGCGTTCGCTGTCATTTTACCAGACACCCTGGGCAGGCACACCAGACGTGCGGCCCGTCGTGAGGAACCGCCCTCCAAATCGACCGCTCTTATCTCCGATGTCTAAGCGGTGGGCTTTAGAGAGCGACTTAAAGGAGGCTTTTAAAAACACACATTTAAACAATCCAGGGGAGGCGCAGTAAGCCTGTGAAGGCATTTACATTCCCACCGCCCGGTTCGTTTTTCTTGTGTGTCGTAAGCCCCTTAGCGATAATGCCGCTGAGTGCTAATTTGTGCACTCGACGCGGTGCACTTCTGCTGATCAGGAGGTTCCAATCAAAAGCGGCGCACTTTACCGGGAAACAGTGGCGGTACACTCTGACTCTGGCCCGGCGTCCGTGGCGTACTGCCCAGTTGGCTGAAGGACCATGGGTTCCGCACCGCAATTTGCGCCCATGTGTTGGGTACAGAGGCATGTAGACCTTGTCTGGCGTGCCTGTCTGTTTGTGTCTCCTCCATCGTAAACCCGCCACAGACAGTCACCCCACAGGATAGGAATGCATGGAGATAATCTTCAGGTGCTCTGAGAGTTTTCCGCCCCACTAAGCAGCACGCAGGAAGGCTGACTCCCTGACCTCAGCCCACTAACACAACCCGCGCTACACAAACATGGCCTTGCCAGCGTAACTCAACCTCTGTTGCTTTTAGCTCTAGCATCCCCTCACCTTCCACCCAGCAAACAGCTGTGACTCGCCACCATGCCAAAGGGAAGTAAAGGGGAGCTCTTCCTCTGAAATCTAACCCCCCTCAGTGTTAGTTTGACAAGATAGCATGTCGAGATGGTGGTTGCGCAGAACCTGTTAGCACGCGTTGTGTGTGGGCCTTGGGACTGTGTTTTTAGTGTTCTATCTTTAGTGTTCTATCTATCGTAGGCTGTAAGCCTGTGATAGTTGATGTAGTTTCATAAAGGCAGGGCCTGAAGTTTATCACTTCACTCGCGTACCAGGAAATAGTTTAGTCTAACGTTTTAGCAAGCTGGAAAAAACGCAACCGTTAGAAAACAGTCACAGCCAGCTATCTAGCTCAGCCAGTTCATTTGCCTTGATGATAACTAGCATCAGCAATTGGCTTCGCTAAATCACCCATTCATAGGAGGGGAGCAACAAACTGCTGCAGCACCATCAAACCTCTGAGGCCACAGCCAAGGCCACTCGCGATAATATTGAGGAGCTTCGGATGCCTCCACATGCAGTCAACCCACTCGTCTACAAGCTTCGATTGGATAATGGCTTCACAGCTCCTCGACTTCTGACTGTTCCTAATCATCTTCAAACATTCTAGCCAGCCCAGGTACCCCGTAAGGTCAACGTATCTTCCTATACCTGCTGGAGGTTTTCTATATAAACACTATGTTTTAACAGCAACGGAATCAATGCACTGCTATTTCTTAATTGATTACATGCCTTGTTCAAATGTGATTCAAATAAGTGTATTGTGCTATCTCATTCATTTCTGTAGCTACTGTGAGGGTTATAATATCACATTTTTCTATTGCTACTATGAATGGAATGATTTTCCATATTCCAAGAGGACCTATTGGCCAATGTATCTAAAAGGCAGTGGATTGCTATTCTTTGAGGAGATCTCTTCAAATGTCCATTGGTGTGAGGGAGGTACTGGTTATGGTTATATGTTAATCTGTTTGTGGGCCAGTTCTGCATGCAACTGTGAAATGGAAGTGATTTCTGTCGGTATCAGGGTGAGTCATGGGATTCTTTTTACGTCTGTCTTATCTGCCAGTACAGAAAACGTGTGTATGTCTGTCCCTGGGCATGTGTTTATGTGTGTGTTTGCTGTAAAGCTATCCAAAACCCTAGCCTTAACCTTGGCCAGCTAATCCCAGTGCTGTTAAATGTCATGGTGTTGGTGTGTTAACCCCATCGAAAATCCCTTAACCACACATAATAATGCAGACCAAAATAAGTCAAAAATAGTTTTTCTCTAAGACTCCGTTGAAGATGTGTATAATTCTGGGTTCATAATCAATGGGTAGGTATAACAATCTATCATCGTTTTCAGATCATGTACAAAAACATTTTACAAAGCCTGGCCATTTCAAGGTGATCTGTTACTTTTTTACCTTTTACGAATACTTTCAAACCTTGAATTTGTCCTTTTTTATTAAGATGCATAAAATATAAAAACACAATTTTGATGAGAATCACTTATCATCCTCAATCAGAATAATGCCTTACCTTGTGGAAGCTTATTAAAATTATGTATCATTGACTATAACAGAAGAAATATGTATTCCCCCTAATTTTAAGGAGGTTTTATTTTAAATTTATTTTGAAAACCATTTTATTACTCCACAAATCTTTTTGTTTGTGATGTTGAGATTCTTGTCTGATCTCCTGCACTTTCTTCCCGCTCTGGTTAGATTGACAATAGTTTCTCTTCCTTATTCACATAGAGGTGCTACAGAGAAGGTTTAATAGTTTTTTCCCAACCCTGGGAAATCTCAAAAGGTTACCATCATAGATCCAGCAATTCCATTAGCTAACATGATTAAACGTCTCACAATCTGCATAGCTGGTGCTAAGCATTTTGAAATGACCGGTCAGAAAGCAATTATAGAGGGGCTGGCAAACTATGCTTCCGGGGAAATCACATTATCCATATACTGTATGTATATGATATATATAATAACATTAAAAATAGAATTACCTGTTCTGATTGCCAAACATTGTGGTGTTGATTGTGACCAAAAAAGCATTTTTTTTTACTCATCTGTCAAGGAAATTGACTTCCATAAACATTCAGGTTGTCAAAGGGCCTCTGGACAGTTTAAGACTGGCAGACTATTTTTACAAAAGTCTATGGAAACCAAAATCACCAACTGATTGAGGGCAAAAAACAAAAGAATTAAACACGTGAAATCACAGGCTGTTCCAACTTAAGTGATTTTCATCACGGCAACTCTTATTGGGACTCAGTAGTGTGTGTGGCCCCCACGTGCCTGAATGCACTCCAGACAACATTTGGGGATGCTCCTGGTGAGAGGGTGGATGATGTCCTAGGAAATCTCCTCCCAGACCTGGATCAGGGCATCAGTGAGCTCCTGGACAGTCTGTGCTGCTACTTGGCGATGTTTGGATACAGAAAGTTCTAGAGGCTCAATTGGATTCAGGTTTTGGGGTACGTGAGCACCAGTCAATGGCATCAATGCCTTTGTCATCCAGGAACTGCCTACACACTCTGGCCACATGAGGCCGGGCATTGTCATTTCATTCTGGTGTCTAACAGAAGTTTGGTTACAGTTGGCTGTGTGACCTTCCAAGTACACGCCTCCCCAGACCATCACCGCCAAAATGCTGGATGATATTGCAGGCAGCATAACATTAACCTCCGCTTCTCCAGACCCTTTCTCATCAGTCACATGTGCTCAGCGTGATCCTGCTCTCATCTGTGAATAGAAAAGGGGGAGCAAATGGCAGACCTGCCAATTCCGGTGTTCTCTGGCGAATGCCAATCGAGCTGAAGACTTGCCAAGTCCCACTTGAGGACGTCAGGCCCTCATACCACCCTCACTGAACCTGTTTGGTCAGAAACACACACACCAGTATCCTGTCTGACGTAATTTTGTAAGGCTCTGGCAATGCTCCTCCTGTTATCCTTGCAAGAAGGAGCAGATACCGGTCCTGCTGCTGGGTTGATGGCCTTCTCCGCATGTAAAAGCCTGTCTCCTGGTATGTCTTCCATGCTCTTGAGGCTGTACTGAGAGTCACAGCAAACCTTCTTGCAAAGGTTTGAAAGAAATGGAGAGCCAAGTTATCTTCATCCTATTGAGATGCTGTGGGGTGATTTGAAACGGGCAATTACCTCACCTTTATCAATAGATATTGTTTGAAAGAATATCAAATATCTTGTCCATAATTCTTAGTGTTTTAATATTTTCCTCTGTGTCCTTCCTATTTATCTCCTTGTTCTGTTTGTTGCACACAACAAAAAGCACCTACTGTACTCAAATATTCAGCATTGTTCTGTTTTTGTGTTTGTAAATATCTAAAACTAATAGCCAAAGTACGATCTGAGCAGAGAAAAACAGAAGGTTTTTACAGCCAGAATGCAGAACTTCTGTGATGGCTTTGCATCCCTTGACCAAGCGTGGCTTGCTATCCAACTCTGTGCCTGGAATCACAAGACGGATTGCTCAGGATATGCAAGTCACAATTGAGCAACATGTTTGCAAGCTCTTAAATATCTTCCCCGGGATTCAGACTAAACAGACATCTAGTAAATCGTTCAGGTGGTGTTGTCTGCGGAGATTGTGACCATGAATTTCCCCAGAAGAAGACATCCAGACAATGCAACAGACATTATCAAACATGTTGACGACACCAGTTCCACATAAATGTGAACTAACAACGACCCGGTCTTGGGTTCTGTTCATCCTGAACACAGCACCTCCCTGCTGCGGCCGTCTGACACTCCTTGCTTACTCATCCATCGCAAACCACTGTATTGCAGCAAGGCTGATCCATTGACTGAATGCTAAGGTGTTAAGAAAGCATCCAAAGCATCTCGATGTTTCCCACAGGGAGCCTATTTGACTCATTGTGGGTGATTATCTCCCGGTCATCCATCAGAGAGGCACCGCCTATACACAAACACACACAGCCCTAGTGGCCGCAGCCCTGGGCCTTGGAAATAGGGGCTGAGCCCAAGAAGGGAGAAAGATCCATGAAGCATAATTACCCCTGAGTGTCGGCGCACACATGGGGTTAAACAAGTGAACCCACGTGTCCAAATCTAATCGGGACGCTAGCTGCCCGCATCCATCCCAGTCAGGTCCGACCACTCAGGAAGCCTTGTGTGGGGGGGGGCTTCGCAGTCAGCCGTACCTCAGCTGATACGCATGCGTCGGTGGGTCTCAGGCCGGCTAAACGCGAGTGTTTGAGATAATTGAGGCTTTACTCAGTGCTGCAGCAGACGAGATGAGGTAAGCCGAGAGGAATCTGAAGAGCATTGCCTCATCCTGGCTGAGCCTTGTCTAGGAACAACACACACACACACACACCCTCTTGCCTCGCCACCTTTTTAGGAAAGAAGCATCCAGATTCACATCTGTGGAGTGAAGAAAACATTGCGTCGCGAACGATGGCGACCCCTGTTTTGGAACTTCAGTATCTGGTCTTATTTGAAGTGGCTAGGGTTGGTTTGTAAATAGCTGACGATCACTTTTGTTCTGCCACGATAACACACTCAATTTGCAGTTTGACATTTATTGAGGCTGTAGCGGGGGCTAAGTGCTTTTGGATCTCTCTCACTTTGCAACTACCCTCTTGGAGCCGATGTTTCATTCTTCTTTCTTCTCTAACAGTTACCTGTGCTGCGGTTGCTGGCAAGGAAACAAGGAATGTTCAGAACGCACCGCAGTGTCAACAGTAAAAGTATTTACAAAAAAATCCCAGGCAAAGGCTGCTTATTACAACAGTGGGTTTTATTGTGTGTTCTGCTCTCACCCGGTGGTTGGGTCGTGTTTTTTGAAGTGGGTGGGAAAGCAAGAAGAAATCGCAGCCTTTCCATCTTCTAAGAAGTCATTAGAGCATCAGAGACCGCGTGTCGCAAGGAACGGTTCTCGACCGTCCCCCTGATCGTAAGACAAGACCTCAAAACTCTGAAATCAAACATGATCGAATGATAAACAAACTCTGGGCTGATGTCCACACCCAAAAGGAAAGCCCCTTTTGTCAGAGCGTCAGCCAGCCCCACGTCCATGTAGGCTTTGATGTCATGTCGCTCTAGGATAAGGGCCTTTCCTACCAAATGAATACAGAAATCAGGCCAGATGTATACGCCTCTGTGTAGCAATCTACCATCAGATACAGGTCACAAGTAAACTTTCCCCCGTCACTGGTCGAGTTTCAGATACCAAGGAGTGACTTTCCTTTCTCTCCCCCCCAGAAGGCGCCAGTCAAGTCATCTGTTTGAAGTAGCCTACTGAGTGTTGTTGTCTTTCAACAACTGCCCTCAGAAAGAGCAAGGCAAATAAACTATTGTTCTGGAGCTGGTACTCAAAGCAACTGAAATGCGTCCGGCAATGCATTTGGTGTAAAAATGGAATTTGAGTAAACGACCAAAGCATGTGTATGTGTATTTCTGTGGTTCCACTGTCATGAAGACCAACACTTCAGTCATTACCATATGTACCTGAGGCTTTGCTGAAAGACCAGTAGGAGATTCCCATGAGTTGATTCGTACACAGGGGGATTTCAGACGAACGACATCACAGCTCTCCACCCATCGGTGCTGTCGACAACGTCTGTAACTTGTAATTATCCCGGCCTATGCTTTGATAATAATGGCTTGGCATTCTGTTCGTCCCATGCTGTAAAAAGTCGACAGTAAATGAGGTGCAAATGAACGGGGACACAGCCTCGCCCTCTGAACCTCTTCGCTCTCAGAGGACTAATTGCGAACCCTATGAATCGGTTTAATACCATTGCGTACTCTCTCTTTCCGTCCCTTTCCTTCACATTCAAGTCTCTGAATTCCCCCGCCTTTGTAGGCGTGTGACTTCAGAACCGCGTCTCACCTCCCTCTACGCTGTCCTGTTTATCTCCCCTGACATGCATACTTACTGGTAGGCCCACTCTTCTTTTCCCGGGACAAAGGAACCTTTGGTTTCTTTTGATGGGAGTTTTCGCTGCATCTTGACAGGCCTTGCTCAGTCCCCACCCGGCATAGTTAGGTAGTGTTGTGTTTTGGAGAGGGGTGAGGATGAAAACAGCCACAAAGACAGAACAATGGAGCACCTGCACAAAAATGAGCCCTCAGACTGAACTCACATGCAGCTGGCTTGGCTGAGTCACACACACGCACACACACACACGCACACGCTTTCTATCCTTGTGAGGACTTGATGTTTAACCCAGACCCAACACTAACTCTTAACCTTATCATTACCCTAAACCTAACCAGTACGTTCTAAGCCCAAAAGTAGCCCCAATGCTAACATTATGCCCAATAGGTAGTCTTCCTCTAAACCTACGGGCTGCCAAACATTTTAGAGACAGAATTTTCAGGTTTAGCTACCTTTTGGGGACTTCACACATCAAAACCCATACTCCAAAACCCATACTCCTTCAAACTGTGTGCCTATCTAAGCTTCCCTCTAGACTGGTTGCACAGGTAAATGATGGCTGTGCAACTAAGACTTTCTCCTATATCTTTAGAGTTATTGGCCAGTGGGACCTTTCTTCTCTATAGGTCTAGGATCTAGTAGAATATTTAGCATGTTCAATTGTTGGATCAACCATTTTCATCTTGGGAATCTGGGGACATTTTACCACAAGGTAAATATAAAATAAGTATATCAGGACATACACATGCTCTTTAAAATGGACAGCAATGGTCTTCCACCACACCTTGCCTTACATTTCCCTGGATGGAATTCCCCCTCGCACTAAACCACACACCAATGCTTCATTCTTCCTGTGCTTCCAAAGGAAACTCTATTTGTTTTTGGGTGGCCGGACCATTCAATGGAGCGAGTGAGCGAGAGAGAGGAATGGCCCAGAGCAAGTTCATTCACACACGATGTCAGTGTCACTAAAGACTATTAGTCATCTATCGCATGCTCCGAGTCACCGCCATGTGGGACCGAGACCACGTTCAGTAAACAAAGGGCGAACAAAAGGCAGCCTGTTTTAGTTTCTGCTTGTACCTCTGCCAGTGGTATCAGGCAGGTTAGCAGCTAGCTAAGGACTTAGTGACTGAGAATGCTTTTCCCTTTTAAAAGTCAAATAAATACCTCATTCAGGCAATGACTGGCTAAATTTAGCCTGGCTGGTCAACAGGTTTCGGGCTAACAACAACAAGATGTCCAGACCCGCTGGGGAAATGAATCACATTGAAGGGGTGAGAGGGCCAGAGGGGTTAGTGGGAGTGGCTCCCGAGCTACATGAGGGTTCAAAGTCACTGGGGGCGAGTCGCTCCCCATTCCCCTTTAACCCCTAAACCCCCTGTCTATGTGGCCCATCACTGGGGGCGAGTCGCTCCCCATTCCCCCTTAACCCCTAAACCCCCTGTCTATGTGGCCCATCACTGGGGGCGAGTCGCTCCCCATTCCCCCTTAACCCCTAAACCCCCTGTCTATGTGGCCCATCACTGGGGGCGAGTCGCTCCCCATTCCCCCTTAACCCCTA